>JASDQU010392470.1:0-10953 GCA_032191745.1 Picea mariana | reverse complement strand
ATCTTAAACCAGATCTTCGGCTCAATATTGAACTTTTAATGGAAAGGGCTTCATATTTTTCAAAATTGTTTTTATGGCACCATCTAAAAATAAACTAACATAGATCTATTTAAACCTTAAATTTCAAGAATGATACAAAAATAATTCAGGATTGTACCTTGGGGATTTTAATCCCTCTCAGTAATTAATGGAAACGAGGTTAAGATGAATCTGTGCTAGTAAAGAAGAATGATGCTTAGAAGCTCCCATACTACAGTGAGAATGAAACCACAAATGAGAAAATGAGAACATGAGAACATGTATCCTTGAGATAAGGCATAGAATTATGCTTCACCCTCAGCTCAACAAGCTCATAATTAGCTTTTACAAATAAAAACAATCACAACATCACTAGGACGCCTAAAAAGTAAACACCAAAATAATGATTAAAAATCCATGATGTAACATGCATGAGTTATGTTTGAGCCATGAGTTGAACCATATCAAAGTCCAAAAATAATACGAAAAATGTAGATATGAGTTATGTTTGAGCCCTAAACTTAACCAGTTCAAAATCCAAAAATAATAAGAAAAATGTGTGCAGAAAAGAAGCCCTGACGTTAGCCAGCTCAAAATCCAAAAGAAATATATAAAAATAAATGATACGACAACTCCTCTAACTTTTTTAATTAATTGTAAATAGAAAACATAATAAGATAATCAGGCAAACCAAATGACATTGAGCCTAAATTGCATGTTCAGAGTCATGGAAGATAAGCATCATAGCCTACAAAGGTACAGGCTTTGATCCAGCAAAATAAATGTCCTCATTGCATTGCAATGGCCAGGATAACCCAGACAACACAATGCAACCAATTTAATTTTTAAACATTATAGCACTGAAATTACCAGTAGAACCTAGGCAACACAATGCAACCAATTTTTTTTTTAAACATTACATCTCTGGAATTAATTGATACTCAAATAACTATAAATAAAAAATGTTCATGTTAAAACAAAATGATGAAGTAGAAATTGCATAAGAAATCACTTCGGTTCACAACTACCCACTTTCTATAACACAACCATATACACATATATATAGTCCACAAATTCTCAAAACATGTTATGCTTAAGTAAATCAAAACAAAAATAGCCCAAGAAATCACATTAAAAGAATACCGACATAGTAAATTACAAAAAAGTGAAGAAAAACAAAATATAGAGCGAGATGAAAGGTTTTTTATTTTATAAAACCCTAAACTGCATTCTTAAAATATATTATGCAAATGATTCAGTTGAAAATAATAATACCAAAATATGGACATCGATGGAGCTGCTTTGGCTTTTGTCCGTGGCGGCTACGGTTTAACCCTGGCAACTCATGACCCCTGTGCATTGGCTTTGGTGTCCTCGCTCCGACCTCCTTTGATGTCTATGGAGGTTGACTCAACTATTGCTGCTAGTGCCCCGGTTCGTGGGTTCGTTCCTTCCATATCTGTGCCCAAGATGGATTCTATTTTGCACTCTGGTGCTTCTGGAAGCCAAAATGTGCATATACAGAAGGAAAAATGTGCATATACCGAAGAGAACTGAAGAGAACTTCTGTATATGCACATTTATGGAAGCGATAAATGCGCATATACGGAAGCCAAAATGTGCATATACGAAAGAAAAAATTTGCATATATGGAAGAGAGATTTTGTATATACGCATTTAAAGAAGAAAAAAATGCACATTTACGGAAAACAAAAATGTGCATTTATGGAAGCTCTCTTTCGTATATGCACATTTTGCCTTCCGTATATGCACATATTTTCCTTCCGTAAATGCACATATACGGAAGAGAGCTTCTGTATTTGAACATTTTGGCTTCTGTATACGGGCACTTACAGAAGCCAAAATGCGCATATACAGAAGCTCTTTTCCATATATGCACATTTTTCCTTCCGTATATGCGCATTTTGGCTTCTGTATATGCATATCTTTTCCTTCTGTAAATGCGCAAATACAAAAGCCAAAATGAGGATATACGGAAGCTCAAAATGTCCATATACAGAATCTCTCTTCCGTATATGCGTATTTACAGAAGTCAAAATATGCATATACAGAAGCTCTCTTTCATATATAGAGCTTTCGTATATAGAGCTTCCGTAAATGCACATATACGGAAGACAAAATGCGCATATACATAAGACAGCTTCTGTATATGTGCATTTATGAAAGCCAAAATGCACATATACAGAAAAATGTGCATATACAGAAGCTCTTTTCTGTATATGCACATTTTGGCTTCCGTAAATGCACATATACGGAAGAGAGATTTTGTATATGTGCACTTCGACTTCTGTATATGTGCATTTACGGAAGCCAATATGCGCATATTGGCTTCCGTAAATGCGCATATACAAAAGAGAGCTTCTGTATATGTGCATTTTGGCTTCTGTATATTCGCATTTAAGAAAGCTAAAATGTGCATATATGGAAGAGAGCTTCTGTATATGCGCATTTTGGCTTCCGTATATATGCATTTACAAAAGGAAAAAATGTGCATATACGGAAGCCAAAATGTGCATATACAAAAGGAAAAATGTGCATATACGGAAAAGAGCTTCCGTATATGCGCATTTTGGCTTTCGTAAGTGTGCATATGCGGAAGCTCTGAAGAGAGATTCCGTATATGCACATTTCAGGAAGGAAAAAATGCATATTTACGAAAAACAGAAAAGGGCATTTATGGAAGCTCTCTTCCGTATATGTGCATTTTATAGAACGTAAATGCACATTTTTTCCTTCCGTATATGCGCATATACGGAAGCTCTCTTCCGTAAATGCGAATATACAAAATCTCTCTTTGGTATATGCACATTTTGTCTTCCATATATGCACATTTTTCTTTTCATATATACGCGTATACAAAAGCCAAAATGCACATATATGGAAGATCTATTCCATATATGTTTGACTTCCATATATGCGCATTTACGAAAGACAGAAATGTACATTTACGGAAGATAGATTCTAAATATGCGCATTTTGTCTTCCGTATATGCGCATTTACGGAAGCCAAAATGCATATATAAGGAAGCTCTGTTCCGTATATGTGCATCTACAGAAGAGACCTTTTGTATATGTGCATTTTGGCTTCGTAAATGGGCATATACGGAAGAGAGCTTCCGTATATGTGCATTTTGGCTTCTGTATATGCACATTTATAGAATACAAAATGTGCATATACGGAAGAGAGCTTCTGTATATGCACATGTTGGCTTCTGTATATGCGCATTTTGGCTTCCGTCAATGTGCATATATGGGACACTCACCGAGCGCACACGCTGTCTGGGTAGATTTGACAATGGAACAGATGAAGAGCACAAACGGGAAATGAGCAATTGGGTAAGAACTTGTATTATGGGTGTGGGAAGGAGCACCTTAGGGCATGATGGTGATGTACGACCCCAAGGAGGCACACACCCTTCTTCCCTTGTGATAGACGATGAAGAATTGGGTTGTGTTTGGGCAAGGGCGAGGCAACTTGGGAGCACGCCCAAGTAGTGGACCCATCTGCACTTGGAAGCATGGGTGCACTAGAGACATTGGATGACCCCATCAACACACCCATGGAGAGTCACAACGATCGACACAAGGAAGAGCATAAGGAAAGGGTTGCTTGTGCAAGTATGGGGTCCAAGAGACATGATCGACGCATCCATCAATCGTCATGTCTCTTGGACCGACACACCCCATACTTGGGAAGGAAACCCTTTCTTTGTGCTCTTCCTTGTGTCGATCGTTGTGACTCTCCATAGGTGTGTTGATGGGGTCATCCAACCTCTCTGGTGCACCCATGCTTCCAAGTGCAGATGGGTCCACTACTTGGGCGTGCTCCCAAGTTGCCTCACCCTTGCCCAAACACAACCCAATTCTTCATCATCTATCACAAAGGAAGAAGGGTGTGTGCCCCCTTGGGGTCACACATCACCATCGTGCCCCAAGGTGCTCCTTCCCACACCCATAATACGAGTTCTTACCCAATTACCTGTTTCCCCTTTGTGTTGTTCATCTGTTCCATTGTCAAATCTACCCAAACAACATGTGCGCTCGGTAAGTGTCCCGTATATGCACATTGACGGAAGCCAAAATGCGCATATACAGAAGCCAACATGTGCATATACATAAGCTCTCTTCCATATATGCACATTTTGGCTTTTATAAATGTGCATATACAGAAGCCAAAATGCACATATACAGAATATCTCTTCCGTATATGCCCATTTATGGAAGCCAAAATGCACATATACAGAAGCTCTCTTCCGTATATGCACATATACGGAAGAGAGCTTCCTTATATACGCATTTTGGCTTCCGTAAATGCACATATACGGAAGAGAAAATGCGCATATTTGGAAGCTCTCTTTCGTAAATGTACATTTATGTCTTCCGTAAATGTGCATATATGGAAGTCAAACATAGATGGAAGAGATATTCCGTATATGCACATTTTGGCTTTTGTATATGTTCATATTCGGAAGGCAAAATGTGCATATACGGAAGACAAAATGTGCATATATGGAAGAGAGCTTCCGTATATGCGCATATACGGAAGGAAAAAATGTGCATTTACGTTCGACAAAATGCCCATATATGGAAGAGAGCTTCCATAAATGCCCTTTTTTGTTTTCCGTAAATACGCATTTTTTCCTTCCTTAAATGTGCATATACAAAATCTCTCTTCAGAGCTTCCGTATATGCACATTTACAAAAACCAAAATGCGCATATACGGAAGCTCTATTCTGTATATGCACATTTTTCCTTCCGTATATGTGCATTTTTTCCTTCTGTAAATGCACTTATACAGAAGCCAAAATGCGCATATATAGAAGCACTCTTCCATATATGTACATTTTAGCTTCCTTAAATGTGCATATACAAAAGCCAAAATGCACATATACAAAAGCTCTCTTCCGTATATGCGCATTTATGGAAGCCAAAATGCACATATACAGAAGCCGAACTGCACATATACGAAATCTCTCTTCCGTATATGCGCATTTACGGAAGCCAAAATGTGCATATACGGAAGAGAGATTCCGTATATGTACATTTTGGCTTCTGTATATGCACATATACAGAAGCCAAAATGTGCATATACGGAAGAGAGCTGTATATGCGCATTTACGAAAGGCGTATATATGCACATTTTTTCTTCCATATATACACATTTACGGAAGCTCTATATACTTAAGCTCTATATATGAAATAGAGCTTCCATATATGTTCATTTTGACTTCCATAAATATGCATATACGGAAAACAAAATGCGCATATACGGAAGAGAGATTTTGTATATGGACATTTTGAGCTTCCGTATATGCGCATTTTGGCTTTTGTATATGCGCATTTACAGAAGGAAAAAATACGCATATATGGAAGACAAAATGCGCATATACAGAAGGAAAAATGTGCATATATGGAAGAGAGCTTCCGTATATGCGCATTTTGGCTTCTGTAAATGTGCGTATACGGAAGCCAAAATGTGCAAATACAGAAGCTCTCTTCCATATATGTGCATTTACAGAAGGAAAAAATGCGCATTTACGGAAGACAAAATGCGCATATACAAAAGGCAAAATGTACATATACGAAAGAGAGCTTCCATAAATGCGCATTTTTGTTTTCTATAAATGCACATTTTTTTCTTCTGTAAATGTGCATATACGAAATCTCTCTTCCGTATATGCACATTTTGGCTTCCGTATATGCACATTTATGGCTTCCATAAATGCGCATATACGAAAGTTCTCTTCACTATATGCACATTTTTCCTTCTGTATATGCGCATTTTGGCTTTCAGAAGCACCAGATTGCAAAATAGAACCCAACTTGGGCACGAATATGGAAGGAACGACCCCATGAACTAGGGCACCAGCAGTGGTGGTTGAGTCCACCTCCATGGATATCAAAGGAGGCTGGAGTGAGGACACCAAAGCCAACGCATAAGGGTCATGAGCTGCCAGGGTTAAACCGTAGCTTCCATGAACAAAAGCCAGAGTGGCTCCATCGATGTCCGTATTTTGCTATTATTATTTTCAACTGAATCATTTGCATAATATATTTTAAGAATGCAGTTTAGGGTTTTATAAAATAGAAAACCTTTCATCTCCTTGTATATTTTGTTTTTCTTCACTTTTTTTGCAATTTATTGTGTCGATATTCTTTTAATGTGATTTCTTGGGCTATTTTTCTTTTGATTTATTTAAGAATAACATGTTTTGAGAATCTGTGGGCTATATATATGTGTATATGGTTGTGTTATAGAAAGTGGGTAGTTGTGAACTGAAGTGATTTCTTATGCAGTTTCTACTTCATCATTCTGTTTTAACATGAACATTTTTTATTTATAGTTATTCGAGTATCAATTAATTCCAGAGATGTAATGTTTAAAAAATAAATTGGTTGCATTGTCTTGCCCGGGTTCTCCTTGTAATTTCAGTGTTGTAATGTTTAAAAATTAAATTGGTTGCTTTGTGTTGGCTGGGTTATCCTAACCATTGTCATGCAATGAGGACATTTATTTTGCTGGATCAAAGCCTGTACCTTTGCAAGCTATGATGGTTATCTTCCATGACTCTGAACATGCAATCTAGGCTCAATATCATTTGGTTTGCCTGATTATCTTATTATGTTTTCTATTTACAATTAATTAAAAAAGTTAGAGGAGTTGTCATATCATTTATTTTTATATATTTCTTTTGGATTTTGAGCTGGCTAACGCCAGGGATTCTTTTCTACACACATTTTTCTTATTATTTTTGGATTTTGAACTGGTTAAGTTTAGGGCTCAAACATAACTTATGTCTGCATTTTTCCTATTATTTTTGGACATTGAGATGGTTCAACTCATGGCTCAAACATAACTCATGCATGTTACATCATGGATTTTTAATAATTATTTTGGTGTTTACTTTTTAGCGTCCTAGTGATGTGATTGTTTTTATTTGTAAAAGCTAATTATGAGCTTGTTGAGCCGAGGCTCAAACATAATTCCATGCCTTATCTCAAGGATCCATGTTCTCATGTTCTCATTTGTGGTTTCATTTTCACTGTGGTATGGGAGCTTCTAAGCATCATTCTTCTTTACTAGCATAGATTCATCTTAACCTCGTTTCCATTAATTACTGAGAGGGATTAAAATCCCCAAGGTACAAGCCTGAAATATTTTTGTATCATTCTTGAAATTCAAGGTTTAAATAGATCTATGTTAGTTTATTTTTAGATGGTGCCATAAAAACAATTTTGAAAAATGTGAATCCCTTTCCATTAAAAGTTCAGTATTGAGCCGAAGATATGGTTTAAGATAATCATCATGAGCTTTAACTTCTAGTCTTACAAAGTCTTACAGACTACTTGGGCTTGCTTTGCATTTAATTTTTTTGAATGCACTCTTAAGATAAAAGTTATATTTTCTACTTGATTACTCTTTGAGATCGGTTAGTTTAAGGACCTTTTTGCATGGCTTGATATATTATACTAACCATAAAAGGTAAAATAATAGAGGCAGAAACAATTGAGGTAAGTAGAAATAAATATTTTGAAATAGGTGTTTTAAGAGGGCACTAAAATTAAAACCTGTAGGGTTTGTCAATCTTAGCATGATGTTACGGGAACTAAGATTTGATTAGGGGTGACCTTAATGTATCTGATTGCCAACGTGAATGTATCTGATGCTCAACGTGGACCTAGATTCAAGCACCTCTAATTATAAATTATTTTTCTGGTTGTTGTTTACTAGATTTATTAGAAGTTTAATCTAGCCCACGTTGTCATCATTGAGGAACAAAGCTAGCGGACAAGAAAAAAATAGATCTTATGTTAAACACTCAACCCCTACTGTTTAGGGGCCCTTTTCTAGCTACTTGTCTAATTAGATCTTAGGACCAAGATCAATCTTTATAGCGAACTCAAGTAATAGACTCCATTTGAATTTATATTAGTTGCCTGCAATATTATTCACTAGACCTTAATTTTGTATGGTGTGAATATTCTATCTAGGGACAATTATACTTTGGGACCGATTTTTTTTGAGTTAAATTGGAATAAATCCTCTTTCAATGCTTAACATGTGGCAGGTGTAGAGGATGTGCGGGGGATATTACAAGACCTGGAGGAACAACAGTATTGACAAATGCTTGGGGTCTCGGTATAGCATCAAACAATGTAGTGGAAGCTTATGCATTAATGCAAGGGCTTAAATTAGCAATTGAAGCTAACATTTGATTTTTTATTGTTGTCGGGGATTCAAGGCTCGTCATTGACAAAATGGTCTCCAAGATTGGTTATGCTAATCATATTCTTGATGCAATACTTGATCGGCCTAAAAAAGAGATCTTGAACTTCACTAGAATCAACTTCTTTCATGTCCTTTGGAAGAACAATCAAATTGTAGACCATTTTGCTAACAAAGCCACCCTCTTAAAAGGAGGGGTCAATTGCATTAATGGGAACCAACTTGATCAACCTATTCCTTAGTATCAATGAACCATAAGCCACATAACAAAGCATTAAAGGTGCCACATTGTCTAGTGTGTGAGCCTTAGATCGTATGGACGGAGTAGTTATGAGATGAGACTCGCATATCTTCAACCATGATGTTGCAAGTTTATGTGTTTGGGATTGGAGTAATTCTCAGTCATGGTGGGATTATTTGGATGGCTCTGTGGAGAAAGTTGTATTGGTTCGTTGGAGTTGAGGAAATCGTGTTGGTGTTTGGACTATGGTTGTGGAATTTCAGTGAGCCTCCTCTTGAGGCTTTCATCACAGGCTTGTTCCTAGTAGTTTTGGTTCTTGTTAAGAACCAAACACCAATATAGCATAGAAAAACCTCAGGAAAAGTAATCAATGCCTTGAAAAAGAAATAATTTCAGATAATAAGCCTCTTCGAGGGGGAAACCTCTTTTTACCCCACTTAAATGTTCAAGTACAAGATGATTCAAAATGAAAATGTATCCTTGGTATATATAGGAGACTAGGAGGTATAATTACAACTAATGGCCTCAAGCTGACATAAATTAAATAACATTACTAATATAATATGCCCCAATTAAGGGGTAATGAGCCAATATTAGTGCTTAAAAGTTCTGGTCGATCTTGGTGGTTTGGTTCATATGCACTTGTGACATAAGTGTCAAATGGTCGTCCTAGAAGAGGAATGTAATATGCTAGGGACGTTGGTGACGAATATGAGCAAGGGTGATCATTCAAGTGCTTCAAACCAGGTCAAGTCGGTGAACTCCAATTGCGGCAAGCTGAATGAGGAAGCAGCAGTGCACAAGCTTGAAGTTGTAATGGCAATAGAGCATCCAACTCCAGAAACGGGGAAGACAATGCTAGAAGAAACGACGAGTAGGCATGCCTTTTGTTAAATTTCCATGTTTTGTAAGATTATTAGACTATCTGGTTTGTTTTGTAGAATTATACTTCTCAGAAGTACAGGGTTATCTTGCATGTGGACATTATAAAACTCGGTTGTTGGTCCATAGATAGACTATATATTAGTTATCGTTGGACATCTTTGAAGCATTTTTTATGTAATATCTATGCAGCTGGCTGCTGTCTTTTTATGTAATATAAATCTACCAGTTACTTAAAAAAAACATGTGGCCTCTTGTTGTCATAGGTGGGTTTAAAATTTCCTCTGTTTTGTTTCAAATATTGGTGTTTTTTCTCTTTTTTTTTAATAATATTTCAGCCATGTTGTATACCATAATGCATTTTTTATTTGTAAGGTCCACAGTAGTGCTTTGTGGGAAAGCGAGGAGCAATGAGCTATCAACCAGCAATCCAACATTCTTGGGGATCGAATAAAAAGGAACTAGGTGAAATTGCGCAGCACCATTTGAATTTGTTGAGATAGTTTCAAGGATCCTTTGCTTTTGGAAGGTTGCAATTAGTATAGATCCATCGGAATCTTGGTTTATTAAGCCCAAACCTTGGTCAATGGACCATCAATTAATGCATAGGGATCCAATATTGTTAGGGATCAATTTAGGAGTAAGTGAAATTGTGCAAGAGCAAAAATTGAACATGCCGAGACAGGTTCAACAATTCTAAATTCTTTGTACTTGCTGAGATGGTCAAAAGGATTATTTGTCTTTGGAAGGTTGCAACTTATATAGATCCATGAAAATCTTCGGTTTATGAAGTACTAGGGATCATCAAAAAAACCAAGGCAAACCTCTTGCTGCATAAAAGTTGGTTCTATTTATTCAATCTTTTTCACCTTCGACATTACAAATTTATATGACGTGACATAACTCTTCCATTTATATTATTGTGAATCATAACGAAGGAATTTGAAGTGGAAGAAATCCAAGATGCGTGGATACCTTCAGGCTTCAAGCTTGCTAAATTCATTTTAAAATAAAAATAAAAATTCAACTTTATATAACTGCCATGAAGAAATTTCACTAAAAAAGAGCATGAAGAAATTTCAATAAAAAAGAGCATTGGCTGGATTATTAGTTTTATTTGTGGGTTCCATATTAGACATATTATTCAGGAAAACTAGTTCATCAAATACCTGAGAAGTCTATATGCCTTTCTAGAGTCTGATCCTATCCTCTTGACTCTCCTTTACTATATAATATATGATTTACATATAAAGCATCATGCTAACAAAGCTATTGCCATAGCTATAAAGCTCTGAGACTCTCATAGCTATTGTTTTTTGATTTGTAATTTATTGTTACAAGCATCTAAATTCGTTTTAAGAGTGTTTCGCTCGTCCCTATGGAGTGCATTGAGGCTAGAGTTTTGGCTGGTCCCTGTAGAGTGCAGTGAGACAGAAAATTCGTCTTCCCACTGTTGAAAAATGGGCAACAATACGTGGTACAGGATGAATATTGTTTTGAACAAAAAGACAAGACATCTTGAAAATGCAATTTGAAGCCAAAAACTACTAAACAAAATGGATT
>JASDQU010392462.1:0-10953 GCA_032191745.1 Picea mariana | reverse complement strand
TTTCTTTTCTCAGGGAAATAATTATCCCAGCCTCCCACACAAAATCAAAGAATGAGGATGTTGGTAACTTGTTAGCATCATTTTGTGGATTCCCCCCTTATTCTCTAAGTTCTCAAATGGGGGGAAATATTATCTGCAAGTTGCAATATCTATTGGTAACCTTCTAGGCTCAATGGGAATGGACCCTGTGACCTCCTTGCACATTATGCCTTAGTAGAAAGGGTTGAACCAACCTAGTGATCCTTTGAGTCTATGTGTGTGTGCATGTGTGTGTAATCATCATCATCATCATCATCATCCATCATCATCATCATCCACTTAGGCCAATTTTAGGTTGTCAAACCTATAAAAATAAATTAACTACTTAGAATTATCATGTTGTTTTTATGATCAAATAACTTGGAAATGAAATTCCTGAGCTTCCTTTCATTCTTATGGGTTAATAAGTTATGGAGTTATGTCTTACTACAAATGTTTTGAAAAGTAGATTTAATGTCTTTGTGGTTGGGCATTCTAAAAGAAGGTGATTTTGATCATCTACTTCATTCATCTCACATTTTATAAATTATTTCATGCTGAAGTGTTTTAGATCTCGTCCAATGTCTAATTTCACTATGAAGCTCATTTGAATTTGTTATTGTCTTTGTAATATTTTTTTTATAGTTGACAACAATAAAGAGATAGGTTTGATCTTCTACTTAATTGATGATTGATCATATTTGTAATTGGTATATATATTAATGAATGTGATATCCTCAAGGGTTAGCTCAAGTGATTTGACTTTCCATGTCAAAGTCATATTGGCTAAGGAGGTCATGAGGTTGAATCTATCTAGATCTATTGAGGTTAAGCATGCATGGTATACATTGATAACATTTTCCCCGAGCACCATTCATGACATGTGAGGAAGTTCCTTGAGGGTTTCCCCAAGAAAAAATTCCATTATCCCCATAAACACTTCTACATTTTAGGCTCCTAGTGTTGAACTAAAAAGTTCAACTTTCCGAGTTATCAGTTATGTGCCAAAAAAAAAAAAGAACAATTGAAGTAAAGGGCCCAACGGGGATGCCTTCAATGTCCATTATACATATTCTAAGCCCAACTTTTTTATATTATACAATATTGGACCTTGATCTAAAAATGAAGTGTGGTGTTACTAGATTGATATCTACATGCCATTGATTTCCCCATATCTCTAGTAGTAGTGAAACCAGTTCATCCAAACTTGAACTGAATCATTAAAAGTTTTCCATTTTGATTTATGAGTGTTACACAACTCATTCATATTGGGTTGTAGAATCCACCTCGCTTCTCTTGGTGCAATAACTCCCAACACAATATGATCCTTATGCCAATAGGGGAACCCATGAAGGTAGTATTCCTCCTACTAACATAATGGTTGATTTGATATGGGATGAATATGCATGATTGTTTGACCTCTCTCTCCTCCTATGTGGGACATGTTGTGTGTGTGTGTGTGTGTGTGTGCATGTAAATAATTTCTACAACTTTAAAATCTCCTCTTGTCTCTCTTTTATGAACATACCAATGGCATTTATGGATGATGACGAGATTCCAATTAAAATCAACCAATATGAGGTAAAAATGATGAAGGAAACATGAGACCAATAATGTAGGAAATGGTTTGAAGAGTAAAATATAGAAGACAAAAGGTACCTATAGAATAAACAAGAGTTAAAAAGTTATGTACAAGAATGTTACAAGGAAGGAAAATGGAGAAAGACAACCAAAAGAGAACAAAAAGAGTACATAGAAAACTTCAACAAATAGGGGGAGATCAATTGCAAAACTACATTAAACTTAACATCCCATGGAGTGAAAAATATGTAATAGCACAACTAAGAAGCAACACACACATTGTAACATCCCGCTCTTGCGCGCACTGAGTGAAATTATTCTTTGAGGACACTTGCTTGCAAGTGATCTGGATTATTATACTATTGGGTGTTTGATTAAGATTAGGAGGCATTATGGATACGATGACATGTTATTTTGTTGTATTGACATATACAGGTGCTATTGACTTGGTTCTCCTGAGTGTGCAGGAATTTGGACCTCAAGGATGTAGAGGCATCGATGAAACCCCTTGAACTCTGGATCGAGTCAGGGAGTGGACTATTGGGTTTGATTATTGTAGATATGACATATGTACATCTGATTAGATGTTATGATGATTGATTATTATTTCAGATATGATTTGTTGATGATGCAGGATGACGATATCTTGCCGACCAGAATCACATGTGGAGTAGAGGGGTCACGCACAACAACCACATATGTTGAGGGAGAGGTGTGGAAAGAAGCCCTGCCACAACCTACTAGCACTCCCTCCATCACTCGAATTGTAGGTTAATGATTACCTAGTTCGAGAAGACGTCCCATGATGCCGTGAGGGCATACTGCGACATTCACTCACAATGATTCTAAGGGGCGCACAATAAGGCAAGGGCCTTATTCCTTAGAGGCCCGTAGTCTCCCATAAGATCACCTGGTGGAGTATTGACTCTAGGGGTTTTTGATCTCTACCAAGTCATTAAAGAGGCGAGTGGCACCCTTGGATCATGTAGTGCATCCTGAAGGGCATGTCACGCAAGGAAAATGGAAAGAGGCGAGTGGCACCCTTGGAGCACGTAGTGCGTCTTGAAGGGCATGTCGTGCAAGGAAAATAGAAAAAGATGAGTGACACCCTTGGAGAACCTAGTGCGTCTTGAAGGGCATGTCATGATTTCAACAGGTAAGTGAATAAACATAGTTGGCCTTAAAACAAATGAAATGATAAGTGAGATTTAAAAACATTTTCCTTAATAAAAATGTCACCCAACATAGGAAATTAAAATCTAGGTCTAAGTTATACTTGTGGTAAAAATAATAATATAATCATAGTTAAACATGTGACGAGAAGGGGGTAATAAATTCAATTAATTTATTAAAATCAAATTATATTGAGGGATTAAAATTTTAAAAGGGAATTGATTGTTTTTCTACATTTGCTAATTAAAATTTATTAATTAAAAAAAAAGGGGGTAAAAGGCAATTTTTCAAAACTTTCTCATTTGAGTTTAAGATAAAAAGGGAAAAGAGGGAAACTTAAAAGAAATAGGAAACTAAGGGAAAAAGGGGGAAACATAAAGAAAAAGGGAAACATAAGGAAAAATCAGAATGACTAATTTAGTAAGGAATCTTGCCATTAAGAACTTTCTAAGTATGAACTCAATTAGGAATTTAGTAAGGGCATAAGTCATTTAAAATGTGTAAGGGAATATGGGGTCACCAAGGAGCGAATTTAGGAATGATTTTTGGTGGGTGAGGAAAATAGGAGTAATTAAATAATTAATGAAATTAATTTTTGGTGCAACTAGGGGGATGGGTGACATGTGTATGGGGGAGATTTTTTCTGAAATAAATTAATGAAAATTAAATTAAATGGGAAATTGGGAAATAAATCACTTAGAATCCCTATAAAAATGATGGAGGAGGAGTATGGGATCATATTTTATGCGTAACGTTACGTTGCAGAATTTTTGTCTTGACTGACTTATCTTGTGGGAGTTGGGATACCTAGCTCGGGTAATGAGTGGTAGCTCGACCTTGAGAGGTGAGCTGGTTGCTATCTGTTCTTTGGTTTAGTGTGCATGTCCCCTTTGTGGCTCGAGGGGCTCAAGGGGAAGAAGATTACCTCTAGCATTGGCTGGGAGGTATCGGTGAAGTCACATCGATCGACAAAAGGGAGCTGGATAGAGCATGCAGAACAACAAATCAGAGCGGTTGCCTTGGGCTATGATAAGCCTGTGTTTATTTTGAATGGTAGATAAATATTATTCTAGCGATTTCATTTCTGTACTTTTAATTGTGTAAATAAAGTGTTTTAGTTAGCATTTTTAATCGAGAACTTAAATTCATCATAGCTTTATGCTCACTTCATTGAATTGATTCCTTGGAAACTGACCCCTGATTTCTATGACAATTCTGTTTTGTTTTTATTGATTATTATGAAGAGATTGTGCCTTATCCTTCATCCTTATCCCTATATCATCGGTCCATGCCTAAGAAATCATCCATGAGACGAACTAACAGTCGTCACATCAGTGCATAACAACCTATAGATTCTAATGCCCTGCTTTTCTGTGCATGGATGGTGAGCGAAGGATGTCTTTTCCCAGCTGTCTACCCCTGTTGATTGTTCCCAGTTGATGGATTGTCTTGCATCTTTTTTTGATTGAATACTTATGCGATTGTTTATCATCTCTCTCTATGATCCGCTTATTATCCTTTGCATTTTCACCCTTACTTACCCAACATTCAACCCACTCTTCTTGGCATCTTACATAAAGCAATTTGAATTCATTGTGGGTGCACAGCTTCATCGTTACTCTGTGATTTATTATTTCTGTTGGCAATTCACTCAGAGTTTTCGATACACTCGACCACAAATTTTTCCTCTACGATTTGATTTATTGGATGACAAAATACATTTATCTTCTTACTCTGCAATTTTATTCCATATAGACTAGCAAAATTCACACTGCGATTTAATACCTTGACTGTGATATTCCTCTGCGATTTCATATCCTTGTGCTAGCAATAGCTTCCATTTACTCTACGATTTGATTAATGGGACCGCGATTTTACCTGTAAAGTGTTCCTGTGATTTTACCTTTTTATTGACAACGATCCTTGTGTTAATACAACAAATTTCTAGTGATTGTAAGTAGCTTGTTCATCTATGGTAGCGAGTTTATTTTGTATGGACCGTCTTTTTTTACCAGTAATTCCATAATTATCCTTACAGACAGCCTTACTGTATTAGACAACAACTTTTATAACCAGTATTATGCATAGAGTTATTACACTGAAACTAGGTACAGAATACCAAAATGCAGTTCCTATACACAACAAATCAATTGGATGTTAGTTCTGTAAACCGAGAAAATAAATAAAGTAAATTTATAGAGTTAATACAGTGATCTATGTACAACAAGTCTGTACCTAGACGTAAATCCTTGCTGGAAAATTTCCTTTTGTGTTACTTGCATTTTCGAAACTTGAATGCGAGTGATTTCGTTTTGTTACACCTGCGTTTTTTCTAACATTTAATTGACAGTCAACTCATGCTATCAATGGAAACAAATATTATCTGATTGCGTTTTTATACCCGACTGAGTATTTTGATACCCGACTGCGTTTCCACATTGAGGGATAAGTCTGTGTTTTTCATCTTTATATATTTGCATTTCCTTTCAAATGTATTCCAACCATTTATTTGGATATTGGAGTGAAATTTTCGTTATGACAACGAGTTGTTTAGGATGTTGCAGCGATTCCCTTTAATATATCTCAGTGAATTTGTTTATGATGTGTGTTAGCGATTCTACTATGTTAACATAGTGAGAGTATTTAATATTTGATAGCCATATTATTAGGATAGCACATGTCACAGTTATGTTTCTGGTATCATAGTAATTATTTTAAAATTTGGACAACGATTGAATCGCAGTGTTATCACACTTTGCGATATGATAATGATAGCGAATAATACTCTTTGACAGTTTGGTTAGTGAGTTATACTCTTTGGGCAGCGATTTTTATTGCACAACGTCTTCATCACACACATCCTTATCACTTTCCATGTAGCGATATATTATTTCAATCAGTGATGTCATTGTTAGCCTTCTTTAGCGTCAGTGATGACATTGGATATTTATTATGTGCTAGAGATTTACTAAATATAGAAACAATGATTTACACATATGGTATCTGTGTCTATGACAGATTTAACGTGTCGAAAATTTAATGTTTATTGACTGCATTGACTGAAGTCTTGATTATATGAAACGCATTGGTAGCATTATAATGAACATCCTTTTGTTAGTGATTTTATTCATTGATGAGCGAATCTTTATCTTTTATAGACAGTGTTTTAATTGCGAATGGAATTTAATAGACAACATGTTATACATTAATATTGTTAATATTGTTAGACAACATGTTGTAATTAATATTGTTGATAGTGTTATAATTATAGGGTTATATATCAATATTGTTAATAGTGTTATATTAATAGCATTATATATTGATATTGTTAATATTGTTATGTATTGTTAAATTGTTAATTTAGATTTGTAGTTATTGATTAATTAGGACTTGTTAAATTAGACAACATGTCGCTTATTATATAAGAAACATAGATCAGTAGTCTCTTAATTTAATGGATATTGGGTAATTGTTAATCAACATTTCTTGATGTTGTTCAACGCCTAACTTAGTTCACCTTATGATAACATTTATGACCATAGTAGCTTGGTAATAGTTCACTCGTTTGCACTTAGACATCTTTCTTATCAGTTAATGGTTTGGTTTTTGGAAGAGTTGTGTAACAGCTTAAGCATTTCCTTTTGAATATCGTCATCTTGCGACTCATTGACCTGTTTCTTGGGGTGTGGGTGTAGTCTTCTAATCAGTATTTCAGATCCTGGCGTGTTGGATTTATATTGAGTCCTTTGTCCAGATAGGTTATGTTGCACTAGCGTTATTGTTTCACCTATCACCTGGGGACGACATGATTCCTGATGAGGGGATCATCGCATGCCCTGACAGACAGAGGTGAATGATAACTGGCCGGAGTCTATGCTTCCCATCATGGGTGTTTGTTCGCTATAGTTGTTATTGGTGTTGGGGATTGTAACGACTTCATGTGTTGGGTTGCGTGACATAGAGGTTCTAGTTACTGGCCAGTGAGGCCATTATGTTGGGATGGTGGATGTTTTCCTTTATTTTGTAGGCATTGTCATGTTTCTGTCAGGTGGGTAGTTATTTCTCTTTGTCTTTGATTTCTGCATGTTTCGACTAGTTGCACGTTGTGCTAAGTGGGTTGAGTCATTGTTGACTGTTTCCTGATCTGAGTGCGTGGTGTTCGTCATCAGGTTGTGTGGTTTTATTTTTTTCATCGTTGCCTTCCTACCTAAAACAAAAATAAAAAATTACACTTTTCGCTTCACTGGGTGTCGTAAAGATTGTGGTCATTACACATGGTATCAGAGCGGGTTCAACCTACGAATTGGGATCACTATGACTTCCGTTGATGTGATATTTGATTATAATGTTGCTAATTAATTTGACTTGTATTCGTGCAAGTAATCATGGTTATAGGACGTCACAAAGGCAGACGATGGGTGATAGAGGAGGAGGCGCGATGCCTCTAGTAGCATCCACGCCTGAGGGGTCTAACCCCCAGGGAGATGAACAGGTTGTCGGGCAGGAGAAGATAGCAGTGGGTGATGTGGTTGGGCTAATGAGGTCCTTTCAGCGTATATTTGAGGCACTGGCCAGCCATTTGGAGAGAGATGAGGCTAGGGCACCGGCACCCCCTAAGGGTCCACCATGCACTTCGGATGGTACTGGTAGCATTCATCGCAAAATTGAGAAGGTCAAATTTCCCGAGTTCTTTGGTGCCCCAGACAGCGTAGCCACCGAGGCATGGTTGGAGAATATGGTGATGTGCTTTGCACTTCGTGACTATACCTCCAACATGAAGGTATGCATGGTGGTCTTTCAATTGAAGGGGAGTTCTCTTCTATGGTGGAAGACACTCCTGCCACAATTGAACATGGCCGTTGAAGACATGTCATGGGAGCTTTTCTAGTAACGGTTTTGAGAGAGGTACCTATCAGAGGAATTCATTGAGCGTCAGCTCAACGAGTTCAACGCCTTGCGACAGGGTGGTCATACGGTGTCCGAGTATGAGGCCTATTTTAATTAGTTGCTTCGGTATGTTGTGCATCTTAATACCGAGAAACTTAAGGTCAACAAGTTCTTGTTCATCCTTAATGTCAGCGTACGTGAAAAGGTTAGGATTTTGATTCCTTAGACCTCTCGTGATGTCGTCCAGAAGGCCCTCATAGTAGAGGAGGTGCTTATCAGCAGGGGTTAGAGAAGAACTCCAGCGAGACCAGCAGGGTAGGTGTCATCTGGTGCACAAAAGAAATAGACACCAGCCAGACATACACCAGGATATCGTGGCTTCCATAGAGGATCCAATTTCACTACACCTTGGTGGCCAATGCCTCAGCATCATAATCCTTACCGGGGACCAAAGTATCAACAACAACATCAACCGCAACAACAACAGTTTAGGCCTATTCAACAGAATAGACCAGGATTCCAGGCCGGTGGGCCGTCAACTTCTACTTCGAGTACCAGGAGTACTGTACCAAAGAAGGGGTGTTGGACATGTGGGGAGCCACACTACTAGCGCAACTTCCCAGTGGAGAGGACTAGAGCGTCTGGATCAGCTGGACCCACTATCATGGGAGATTTGGGCAAGGCCCATCAGATTCATGATGTAGTGAATAATCGCTAGGAAGAGCACTAATTGATTATGCTTGAGATGTCAGGTACCGTCGCTGACTAGACCCTTAGTATTTTGATAGATCCCGATGCTACCGAGAGTTTCATTTCTGGTACAGTGCTAAAAAGGATTAAGGTAAAGGTAGTCGAACATGATGACTTTAGATTTGTAGAGATGGATTCGGGAGCCAAACAGAAGGTTGGAGGAAAGGTTATAAGTTGTACCCTTAACCTGGGAGAGTTTTTCACTAGGGCCAACCTGTACATCATGATATTAGGATCTTATGATGTCATGATCAGTATGGACTAGTTAGAATCGCACAAGGTGATACTCAACTATAAGATGAAACGATTGATCTTGGTCGATGACGAGGGACATAGATGCATGATTGTAGGTTGGAAACAGGGATTTTCATTGAGGTTCATCTCTTCCTTGCAGTTATGGAAGAGCATGCGCAAGGGGTGTAAGATTTATGTGATCCTTGCATTCAATGAGAAAGGAGTAGTAGAAGGTCTACAACACCTCCCTGTGGTGAGAGAATTTGTGGACGTATTCCCGAAGGAGTTACCTAAGATGTCGCTAGAGAGGGAATTGGAATTTACCATAGACCTAAAACCAGGGACTGAACCAATAGCGAGAACGCCTTATCGTATGTTGACCCCAGAGTTACAGGAGTTGAGAATGAAACTGAAGGATTTGTTGGACCTGGGACTTATACGTCCAAGTGTGTCACTGTGGGATGTACCTGTTATTTTCATACGAAAGAAGGATGGGTCGTGGAGACTCTGCATTGACTACCGTCAATTGAACAAGGCAATGATCAAGAATCAATATCCATTTCCAAGGATTGATGATCTTTTTGATCAGATGAAGGGTGCGATGATGTTTTCAAAGATAGACTTGAGATCAGGGTATCACCAGTTATAGATCAAGGAGGATGAAATCCCTAAGACCACCTTTAAGACGATTTTCAGACATTATGAGTTTACTGTTTTACCATTTAGACTGACAAATACCCCTGGGGTATTTATGAGTTTGATGAACGAGGTGTTCTGTGAGTACTTGGAAAATTTTGTCCAAGTATTCATTGATGATATTTTGATTTACTCTCAGACGATGGAGGAACATGACGAGCACTTGTGCTTGGTACTATAGTGTCTGTGAGAGAACAAATTGTATGGTAAATTGTCTAAATGCTCTTTTTATCAATCGAAGATTCACTACTTAGGGAATGTCATCTCTGGCGAAGGTATCACTATGGATCCAGAAAAGGTCGAGGCTATTATGGAATGGCCTGCACCGACGAATGTCCCAGAAGTGCGGAGATTCATGGGTTTAGTGGGATACTATTGACGGTTTGTCGAGGGATTTTTGAAGATAGCAAATCTGATCATAGAATTGCAGAAGAAGAAAACGAAGTTTGTTTGGACTGAGAAATGCACGGAGGAATTTTGGAGGCTCAAGGAGATTTTGACAACAACCCAGATACTAAAGGTCCTTGACATGGATGTAGACTTCTTGGTATGCACTGACACATCCAAGGAAGGCTTAGGCAGAGTCTTGATGCAAGACAGTCGAGGGATCACTTACATCTCGAGGAAGTTGAGAAGACATGAGGAGAACTATGTGACAAACGATTTGGAGTTGTTGTATATTGTATATTCCTTGAGAGTGTGGAGACACTACCTTGTTGGATGAAAATTTGAACTAAAAATGGACAACTGTGGACTGCAACACATTGTTGGTCCCCGGTTTTGACTATGTTCTTTTCCCATACTACATACCATTGACCTCCAACTATATGCCAGTACCACCTTTTTGACCTCCTTTTGATATAATCAACATCCCTTTTCCACCCAAAGGGGTCACCTAAGGTATCTTTGAAATTCAAGTTATTATTATGCATTTTTAATACTTTAATTTGATAAATGAGCTAATATCACTTGGGTAGGTACCATTGCTATTCTTGGCACAGGGTTTCGGTACCAGGTACCAACTCACACCATAGCGGTACCAGTGGAGCAGTTCGAAACCGATGCATCAGGGCATGCATTTTGGTTCGAAGAGGGAGATAGCAGAGTCACAGGCCAGCTGGAGCCGTTGCCACAGAATGCTCGAGAGTGTGATAATTACCTTGGATCGATTATGCTTCAGTGTTCACACTTCGTGACACTACGTGTCACGAAGTTGTGAAACGAGTTTCAGTTTCATTACAAGACTTCTCTCGGATCAGGGATCCGTTGCTTTTACGTTTCTTTGTCTAAATATTGTTACAAACATTTGTATTTTGGGATATAAAAACCCGGTTCATTGATGAGAACGGGTTACGAAGACGAAGACTAAGATTACCATTGCTATTGCTATTTGCTACTGTTATCAGATTGTGTTGAAACTATGTTTTAATGGAAATTTATGTTGCTTATATGTCGACTGTACTATGATTTGAATATCGTGTTTTTAATGAGTTAATGGAGCATCGCTTTACATCGTATTTGCACCGTGTGACTTAGTCGGCTCTGGTCGTTTCCCACAGCGCTTGCGCCATTTGGTTGGGCCCGCCAAGCTGGTGCACGCCGCTGTTCCATTAG
>JASDQU010392456.1:0-10966 GCA_032191745.1 Picea mariana | reverse complement strand
CAAAATAAGGAAAATGGGTTAAGTGGTCAAGTGGCTATTGGATACATGGACAAGTGGAAAATTGGGAAAAGTTGGACATAGGTGACTATGTGGACAAAGTGGCCTAGAAGATGCTTATAAGGAAGCTACTTGGAGAGTATAAATAAGAAGAAAGGTTCTCTTGTGAAAATCATCTCTTGAGCATAGCTTGAAGATCTATTCTAAGTAAGAGAGGGATTGCAAGTTCTCATGGATGCCAATGGAGACTTGAGTGTGAGTTGATGCCAGGGTCTTGAAGTCTGAAGCAAGTTCCAGATCTTCATTCTATGGGCTTAGATCTACCGTAGAAAATCTGGTATGGTTACATAGTTGTCTTGATAGATACTCTTTCTTATTGTATGGTGAATGCTTAAGGAATTCTTGGTATGGTTGTTGTGATATGGTTATGTTGGTTGATTGATATAGTGAGAATCACTCTTATGGTTCAGTACTAATATGATTGTCATAGTATACTAGTTGCTTACACATGATTAAGTAGCATTCATATTGTATGGTTGAGGAACATGAGTAAGTTGTGCGAGAGCATAGATGTGTTGAGATTGGTTATGGTTCAAGTTGGACAATGAAACAAATAAGTAGATGTGGTTGAAGGTTGTAAAGGATCTGTGTTTTTCATAGAGATAAAACCCTAATTACTCAGAAGGCATGTGCAGGCTATAGTACAAACTAGTCAAGTACATATGCGAGTTGCACTACTGGTAGGACACGTACATACACATGTTGCATTAATGAAAGGTCGCATACCTATTGACATATTGGTATCTCTTGAGGATTGATTCCTCTTCTCAGTTGGTGTTGAGTTGTGTAAGATGAGTATTGCATTATAGAGTTGGTGCTCTTGTGAAGTTGTAACTCTATTCACTTGTTGTTGATAACCCAATGATTGTAGTCTGTAGTAAAAAGAAAACTATACATACATCTTGTGTTCTTTGGGTTCCTTTTGGTGATGAATTATTGATGATATTTGTTGCTGGTATATGTTGTTGATGTATTTTCGCATTTAACTAGTTATAAATGACAACAATAAGTGATGAGTAATTGGTGACTATAAACTAAGGAGTTTTGTGAAGGGGAAGTTTTAAAAAGAGCCCTACACTGATTCACCCCCCCTCTCAGTGTGGTTAGTGTGTCCAACAATTGTTATTAGTGAAGGCCTTCACTATAAGATGTAACAAGCTTGGAGGAGATCCATGGACACACAAATGGATGATTAAGTTCCAATCCTTGATGAGGAAAATTATTCTACATGGAGAATAGAAATGAAAGTGCACTTGAAGGAAATAGGAGCAGATGTTTTGAAATTAGTTATTGGTGGATCATTTCCTTTGATGAACAAGTCAAATTTTACATCTCAAAGGGAATAAAAGACGAATGATGCAGTGGCTCTCAAGACCATTCTTAGTGGGATCTCAAGTTCTATCAAAGAGAGCATGGGAAAATGCACTTCCGCCAAGGATCTATGGATAAAACTAGAGGAGACATACCAAAGAAAGAAGGAAGACACTAAAGACAACTCTTTCAAGAACAATGAAGGTAAAGAATCTCCAAAAACCCCTGATTGTAATTTTTTTATTTTTTTTTTAACTGAAACATTTATATTTTATTGATAAAGGAGGTAGTTGGGCCGAGGCCTAATAAACCAAAATTACATATAGTATTTGTCTCTTTTTCCATTAAAAAAACTACTCTTTTCTTTCTTTTGCATGGTATTGAGCCTAACATTTACGGAATGGGACTGTACCTAGGTGCCCCATCATTTTTCCTGAAAACTCCTTGCGGCAAGTTGCATCCCTCATTTGCCTTTTTGTCTTCTTCTTTATTCAAGTTGTGGAGAATGTGATAAATATCAAAGGAGGAAAAGATTTGTAAAGAACCTTGAAGTCTCTCTAGAGTCTTTCTAAGAGCCAGATTGGCGAAATGCTCCTTCGAGTTAACAATTTTTACCAAAATTTATGAGTCGTTGAAGAATTGAAGAGATTTATTTTCATATTCCTGGGTGATCTGGCATCCTTTTAATAGACCAAGGATTTTGGCCTGGTTATTTGTGCTTTCACCTAACCCACAACTGAAGCTGTCTATGTGGGAACCATCGTGGGAATAAATAATTTTTCCAGCTCCTTATGTCCCAGGATTCTCTTTGGAGGCGTCATCGAAGAAGATCGTTACCTTATTTTTCTTTCTCCACCAGGCTTGGAATTCATCATCTGGAGTTCTTATGCACCAAGAGGGATTTGAAGATGGACAGACTAAAATATTTTTCTTTCCTTGAGTCAAGAGGGTGACCATCTAGTTTCTCTCCTTTGGGGTGAGAGAGGTGTCAAGAATTGTCGAGTGATTGTTCAAAGCTTCCAACAGGTAAACCTTGGCTTTAGCCGTTCTCGTATGACGTGTGTGTGTTGTATTGTTAAAAATACGATCGTTTCTTGAGAGCCAAATATTCCGATAGATGAACTTGGGGATGGAAGACTAGATTATATTCCACGATGAATTCTAATTTAAAACCCTTGGATATAGGTATTTCCAAGATCCAAAAAGAGTGTTGATTGCGATCTTAGAGGGAGCAATCACCTAGAGGCCTTGTAGCATGTGTGTCCAAACTGATTGGGAAAAAGGGCAATCCATGAAGAGGTGGTCTAAATTTTCTGAATTTATTCTGCATAAGGTGCATCTATGAGGCCCATAGATGCCCTATTTTTCAATATTTTCTACAGTTAGCACACGCCCGTGGAGGAGCACCCAGGTGAAAAAAATGATTTTTGGGTGGTCGTAACTGTCCTAGACTTGTTTCAGGATCACATGATTGAGAAGAGGAGGTCGTTGGACTTGTAAAGTGGCGTGGCCCTGGGTGACTATGTACATTATTGTCTTCCCCCATCTCCAACAAGCGACCTCGTGAAGGATTACAGGAGAAGACCCATTCAGTGATTCAAGGAGGAGGTGTTTCTAGTGTATATGGTATGTTGGAAAATCAGGGAATACCCAATCCGCCTAGAAACTGTCATTATCCTACACCAATATGTCTTCTAGAATTTTGAGCCTGAGCTGGGAGATCCACTCACAAATTTTTTTTAGTTCCACTGTGTTTTCCAAAGGCGGTTTGCCCATTATGCTATTTTTCAAGAGCTGATTTCTTTTACCATTCCCAGGGACTCTGAAAAGTTGTTTTTTAAATAATTCGAGGCCTTTTCTACAGAGATTCCATAGTGGGGTTCCTTTGGGGGTATTGTCATTCTGAAAATTTCTCAAAGAAGTTCCTTTGAGGTACTTCTTCTGGAGGAGTAGGCTGACATGGTGACTTTTGTTGGAATACATTTTCCATAGGATTTTACCTCCTAAGATGATATTGGCTAGACTAGGGTCTCTTATTTTGATTCCTCCTTCTCTCTTCAGGAATTTTGCAATGTCCCAACTGAATAAATGGAACTTACACTGATTTCCTTTTCCTCCTCACCAAAGGATGTCTCTGATTAGCTTCAAGATATGCTCTATGATTGCCTTTGGAGCAAGAAGAAAGGAGGCCTGATATAAAGGGAGTGAATTCAAGACTGCTTTGATGAGAATTAGTTTGCCAGGATTGTTGATCCATTGTCCTCCCCATGCTACATTTTTTTATTTGAATATGCTGATGACTTCCATCCATAGAGAGGATTTGTTTTCTCTCAGCATTAGAGGAAGACCTAGATACTTGATTTTTTCCTAGGAAACAAATCCATTGAAGCCCAAGATATCAACAATTTTGAAAATGGTTTGTTCATTCATGTTCCATCCATACACAACACTCTTTGTTTTGTTGACCAACGCTCCTAAGATGCAGTAAAATTTTTAAATAATCTCATTGAAAGCCCTTACTATCTAAAGGGAAGCTCCTCCCAGCAGTAGGGAATCATCAGCAAACAAAGAATGGTTGATTGGTTTTGTTCCTTTCACCGATTGAATGCTCAGAATCGCCCCAACGTTCCTTCCCGCTATCATTTTTCTACTCAGGGAGTCTTCCATTAGAATGTACAGAAAAAGGGGATAGCGGGAAACCTTGCCTTATCCCTCTTGAATCTTGAAAGTAATTAGTAGGCTGACCATTTACTAGGGGGGCGATCTATGGATTTTCAATGCAGGCTTTGATCATCTTTACAAATTCTTGGCTAAAGCCATAAGAGAGTATCACTTTGTACAAAAATTACCTCTTGACTCGATCGAAGGCATTGGCCATGTAAAGCTTGATAAGCATTGCTTTCTCCTTCCTCTGGTGGCTTGAATGAATGGCTTCTTGTACAAGAATCACATTATCTAGGATATGCCTTCCTTTGATGAAACCCCTTTGGGTGGGGGAAATGAGTTGTCCAAGCAAGGGTTTTAGTCCATTTTCTAGCAGCTTCGAGAGGATTTTATAGGAGGCGTTGCACAGCGAGATAGGTTTGAATCTGTCAAAAGAGATCGGGTTGATTTCTTTGTCGATTAAGGAAAGAAAAGTGGAGTTGGTGCTACCTCCCACCTTGACTTTTTGTTGAAAATATTTAACCATTCTCAGTAAATCTGGCTTGATAATTATTCAGCAAGCTTTGTAGAAGTGTATGGAAAATCAATCAAGGCCCGGGGCTTTGTCAGATTCCATGTCCCAAACAACCTTGTTGATTTCCTCCTTAGTGAATGGTTTCAAGAGACTTGCATTGATATCATTACTGACAAGATGAGGCATATGGGAAAGGAAGCCAGCGGAGACCCCTTCATTTCCTATTCCATCCTCTGTGTAGAGATTCTGAAAATGATTTTCTGATGTTGCCTTTATTTGAGAAAAACCTTTGGAGACTATACCATCAGCTATAGTGATTTCAGAGATGTTATTTTGGGAGAGACGAGCTCTAAACTGCCTATGAAATAAGGCTATGTTGTGGTCACTGGATTCCAACCATAGGCTTCTGGACTTTAATTTCCAGTACCCCTCTTCATATCGGAAAGCTCTATGAGATACCTACTGGGCAACTGGTTCCTTCTCCAGGATCTGATTGGTTATGTCCTGAATTTCCATGTCCATCTGAAAATCTGCTAACTGTTGAACAAAACATTTCCTTTTTGTAGATAAGGGGTAGAGGGGGATATAACCCACTCTTTAAGAGATGATTTTGTTTCTTTTAATTTATGTTCCCAAACAAATCTTGTTGAGCCAATAACTGGAGTGGACCAGTCTTTGATTACTACTTCCATGAACCCTTCCTACTCAATCCATTGAGGGTTGAATTTAAAAGGGATGGGGCCTAATTCTTCTTCCTCATCCAATTGCAGGAGAATGGGCTTGTGGTCTGAGGTAAATTTTGGGAGGGTTTTGGTGGTCACTACTTTCTTGTCCAGCAAGAGGGTTCTTTGCACTAGGAACCTGTCAAGCCTGGCAGAAATGTGAGCAGCCCTTGTTCAATTATTCATCCATGTGTATAAACATTTCTTTAGTTTAATATCAAGTAAGTCCCACTGTTGTATAATATCCTCTACAAGGGGGAGTATATGATCCGTTCTTATTATGCCCCCTCATTTTTATTTTGGTTCCAGGACTATATTTAAGTCCCCTTCTATTATAATATTCTTGGGAGAGTATGCTTCTACAAAATCAGAAAGAGTTTGTCAGCATTCTTTTTTCTCCATAAATTGAATTGGGACATAAAGATTGAATATAGGATAGTGATCTTACTTGTTTTGTGGCGGAGTTATGTATAGATCCAGTGCTTTTTCTCGAAGGAGCTTTCAAGGTGAAAATGGTCTTCAATCCATACTGTGGCAAGCCCTCCATCAGTATGCCTTGCGCTAACAACCTTTCCACCATTTCTTTTCCAATTCATTCTACTTAGATCTAGAAGGGATTCCCCTTCTATTTTTGTCTCTTGGAGGATGAGGATCTCTGGTTATTCTGTCTTCAACAGATCTTTCACAACTTCGATTTTCATAGGATTCCCCAGGCCTCTATAGTTCCAAGAGACTAGATGCATTATTTATTGGGATGGGAAGAAAAGGGGCCTCCCTTGGGTGGCCTAGCTCTGGTATTTCATCCAATAGACATTTCAAGAGTGGGTTGGCTTCCCTGCATTTTATGTCTCTCTGCTTCTTCCTCTCTTGCTTCTTTGAGGGATTTCCTTCCTTCTTTTTCTGATGGTACTTTGAAAGTATCGCCTTCTGATGAGCCTGACATTTTTGATAGTTTCTTTCTTATCATATCTATGTAGGAGGTGGAGGAAGAGCCTTCTACTTGGTTTTATGGTTGGGTGGGAAGAGCACCTATATTGTTTTCTTCCAAAGCTGGGGAGGAGGCCTGTTGTTCCAAATCATGAGTTGTAGCTAGAGGTTCTTCCTGGGAGTTGAGAGGTTCAAAGGGGTTCAAAGTTGATTCTATCAGAATAGGAGTTGGGCTCCCAACCACTTGAGGCTGCACTGTGTTGGGCACAGTGGCTCTTATAGAATTCCCTTTCGAACGAGGCTTATTGATATTCTTTGAAGGGGTCAACTTCTGAACCTTCATCCACTGCTCCCATTTCATTTTTTCTCCTTCCTCCTCTGCTTATTTTTGTAGTTTCTTGCGAAATTCCCATAGTTGTGACAATACCTGCACTTGAAGGGGAGCTTCTCGCAGTCCAGTTCTTGTACATGTGACCAGTCTGCCACTATTATCTTGATGGGCTTCAGAAGCCCTATTTCTAGATCCACCTCTATGCAGATTCACGCGTAGGAGTATTGATCCTTCCTTTATGCTCTGCCAATGTATTTTCCAAGAGCATTCCCAATCGATTCTAGGGACTTCTGGCTCCAAAAATGTAGAGGTAGGTGTGGAAGGCACACCCAGACTGGGACCGCTGACGACACATATTGGGTTGGATCAAAGTCCAAAGTCCACTGGTTCAAGTACATCCCCTAGGGGCCCATAAAATAAGGTTTGTTTCTGAAGATAACATTCATGTCTTCAACATTGTCGAATATGAAAACATAATAACCTTTCCTGAAGAAATGGCTCTTGATGTCTTCTGAGACAAGAGGTCTCAAGTTCCTCTGAATCCACACTTAGATGGCTCTTGGAGAATGCCATAAACCAGTAAATTGATCGATCAGGTCTCCCTTAACGATATTGAAGGCAACACAATAAGGATCTTCAGTTTGGAGATCTACTGATGGGATGTCGTCCATATTCTTCACAAATTTGTCCTGGGAGGCTGAGATTGGTCGTTTGCTACTACCAGTTTTTTGAAGGTCGAGATCTCTGGGGGGGGATGAGGGGGGGGATCAGAGCCCCCTCCTGAAGCCATGGAGGGATTCTCATGCAGAGCGTACGCGGGAGTAGCTCGGGGGTGTCATGTTTTTCCAAGGAGATATCGTAGACATCCCTAATTGCAGTATTTCAAAATGTGATGATGTTGAATATTTCTCTACAAGTGAAGAAGAAAATCTAGAGATAGTATGTGTAGAATTAAATGATAGTTATCCCATGGAAGAAGTATAATAAGAACTATCAGAGCTTAAAAGGAAAGTTGAATGGGGTCTATTTGAATACAACTATGACCATTTTTACATAGAATACATCTATCGTTATGATAACACTAAAAGGTTTCTTAAAAATAATCAAAGGCATATATTGAAGTGAAAGGAAATGCTCAAGGAAAAGTAAGAAAGTAAAAAGACTCAATTAAAAGAAAAGGAAGAAGAGATCAAAAGACTAAAGCATGAAATATAAGTTAATAAGAAGCTAGATGATGAGATTATCATAAGCCTTGAAGTTAATGTCCATTTCAAGACCCAAATTGAAGAACCAAAAGGGTAGAGGAATTACTAAATAATCAAGTAAAAGAAAAGGAAGAGTCATGTCATACGTTGGAAGCTGAAGTTGTTGATCTTAGAAAGAAAGTAGAGAAGTCAAACAAATTCTTGAATAGCTCAACAATCTTGAATGAGATCTTGAATAGTCAAAGATCACCAAATGATAAATTAGGTCTTTGATACAAGAAAGAAGCTACACATGTTGAATAAAGAACTTCAAAGAAGCATGAAGTAAGTACCTCACTCTCAAAGGATGGAAATAATGTTGCAATTCAATCATCTACACAAGGAAGGGAAAGTTTCAAAAGAACAAAGAAAGGAAGACATCAAGAAGCCATATTTACACCTCAAAGAAGAGAGACACCTTCAAGATGGACGTCAAAGCAAAGGTATGAAAGTATTTTTCATGGTCAATGTTACTCATGTAATGAATATGGTCACAAAGCTTTGGAATGTAGATATTATGAAAGGAAAAATAGTGATATATTTCATAACACCCTAATGTGTTGGATATGTAATCAAGTAGGACACATTGCTACTCATTGTCACAGCATGAGATGCTACAACTGTAGTGGATTTGGCCACAAATCCCAAGATTTTTGGAACACAAGAAGAAATTCCATGATGAGGACTTAATATAGAATGACTAGAAGAAGGCATGAAGTTAGGAAGGAAGACATTTTTGAAAATATGGATTCTCAAATCTCAAGTTATGAAAAGTTGGGACGCCTTCAGAAGTGGGTGAATAAAACTGAACAATCAGAACAAATGGAATCCTTAAGGGAATCTCAAGTTTGTCATATTCAGAAGCATACACGGGTTAAAATGGTAACAGTCACGTACATACACAAGCTAACCTATGAACAGGTCATGTACATATGCGAGTTTTCTGTGCAGAAGGTCACATATCTATGGTAAAAATCCTTTGGAAAAGGGCTATGCATATGAGTTGCAACATGGTATGATGGTATAACTCCATGTTGCAGGGTCTAACATGGTTTTTTGTAGGTTTTCATGATTAGATGGTGGCATACATAATTGTTGTATGTATGGTGGTGATATATGGTTGAGTCTTGAAAGACTATCTTAGATGCATGGTAATAACCCTAGAGTGTGGATTGAGAAAATTTTCTATTGAGGAACAATCTTGGTTGTGACAGTGAATTTATGGTACTTTGGTTATGAGATATATCATGATGATGCTAGCTAGAGATGTCATTGATCTATTGAGGCACACTTCTAGTACACGTATTATTCAATTCTTAGTATTTGTTGTAGTGAATAGTGGTTGAGGTTGATATGTTGGGATACATGGATGATACATATTTGAGCTCCATTGATATATATTATGATGTATTGTGAGATCCATATTTGTTGGATATCTTGGTGCATGTATTTGGCATGAGGATGGGATACATAGTGGTACATGTAGTTGATGAGTTGATGAGGTTGTCATATTGTACATCATTGATGAGTCATAGCTTTATCTATAGTTGATGCAGGATTGGTACACTTTTGGTACATGGTTAGAGGCACCTACTAGCAGTATGATTGGCACATGTTGTATGGTGGATATGGCATACATGCATGAGGACACATCTTGATTGTAGTTCATCTTGTTGTGGTATTGGTGCATGGTTGATGCACTCGCTTGGTACAAGTAGTGATACATGTTTGGTGCACTTGTTGATGTATGGATGATATAGTTAAAACACTTCATTGATTAAGACACATGATTGTTGCACTTGGTTCTTGGTAGAGGCATATCATGAATGATGACACTTGTTTGAGGCACATGGTTGGCATGTTGGTAGAGGCATATGGTTTATGCACTCCATTGATGATATCTTATGGAATATGATATGGTATTAATGTACATGGTTGATGTACATGGGTATTGCGCATGGTTGGCACAAGATGTACTTGGTTGATGTTTTGTTGATGATTCTCTATTCATTGTTAACATATCTTTTGCTTCATAATGTATGGTATGGCATGAGTTTGATGCATGGACAAGTCCAAGGACCGTCATAAAAAGAGCAATTGATCTATGTTTCGGTTGAGCAGTAGCATTTGTAGCAGAAGCATATTACAGTGGTAGCATATTGTTCATATTGAAGAGAATATAGCAGCAGACATACCCATAGGGGAGTCATTCTTCTTCCCATGATTCTAGGAGGAAATATTTATCAGATGCAAAGATAAATACTTGAAAAAGAGACATGTACTTGGAGAAAGAGAACAGAGGCATAGTTCTAGGGGGAGCGATGGTCACAAGGGGAGCATGAGCTATATATCTTCATCATTACATCAGAGTGATATCCCTTGCTCAAAAGGGCAGAGATTATTCAGAGGAATATCAAAGGCATTCAGACAGGGGGAGTGGCCTCAAGGAGAGTTCAGGCAAGGGCAGCAACCCCAAGGGGATAATGACCATTTTCCATTGATGTCAAAGGGGGAGAGATAGTCACATTGATGTGATTGAGATTCCTATTGATGTAGAGAAATTCCTTGTCTACATGTTTCCATCAATGATTGGTGTTGACATCAATGTTGGTATTTCCATTGATGCCAAAGCGGGATATTGTTGGATCATGTTGTCATTGATGCCAAAGGATTGTTGTCAAAGGAAAAATATCTTGTCATAGTATATTGATTTAGTGATTGATGGATCATGTATTGACCTTGATGTCAATGGATTGATGCCAAGAGGAGTCATAGTCGTATGCATAGATGAATATGGATCAATGAGTTTTCATTGATATATGATGCATAGTTGGATTGATGTAAACATGAATCATTATTGTCTTGTCATGGTTGTACAAATGGATGAACTCCAAAGTGGTACCCTTATGGTGAAAGTGTTAAGAACCAAATATCAATATAGCATAGAAAAACCTCAGAATAAGTACTCAACACCTTGAAAAAGAGAGAAATTCAGATAATAAGCCTCTTCGAGGGGGAAACCTTCTTATGCCCACATAAATGTATAATTACAAGATGATTCAAAATGAAAATGTCTCCTCGGTATATATAGGAGACTAGGAGGTATAATTACAACTAATGGAATAAAGTCAACATAAATAAAATAACATTACTAATGTAATATGCCCCAATTAAGGGGTAATGAGTCACTATTTAG
>JASDQU010392455.1:0-11034 GCA_032191745.1 Picea mariana | reverse complement strand
GCTCAAGTCAATATGGCTCTCGGTACTCCATGTCTAGGACCTGTGGGCCTCGAGACATAATCTCCTTAGTTATCCCTAGGCTAGGGGATAACATGGTCATCAGCCAAAGAGTTGAATGGCTACCATCTTAATGAATGGCCATGGACCAGAATCAGACTTGCTCTAATACCACTGGTGACATACCTTTTTGTAGTCACAAAGTGCCATAGACATTGATAAGTAAAGGCACAAGGCCATATAGTCCAAAAGGACAAACATATGTAGATAGATAGATAGATAGACAGATATAGTAACCAACAGAAACAACTATGCTAATGGGCATGTCCCTACATATAATTATTAAGTATAATTAATGGTAGTCAACTGAATTAGCTACTGCATCCAAGACCGGGTGGAAATCCTAGCGAACTTGATGGCCCATAGTCGCAATATATCTCTATGGACAAGACCAAGTGCAAGTCTTGGGTGAATTCAATGGAATAGATACACCTTAATTGTGGCATCTAAACCAAAGGTAGAGCTCATTTTGTTAACAAAGGGCCATTTACCTACCCAAAAAAAATGGTTGTACTAAGTTACCCCAAAGATTTACTGCCAAAACAATAAGCCCATGAGATAGTTTTTCCTATGGCCAAGATTGAATGCTGTCATGTATTACTACTATTCCTTTAGCGGTCCTTAATTCTATTACCTAAAAATCATAATATATGCAAGACATCCCACCTCTTTATTAAAAAAAAAAGGGTTACCAAAATAAAATTAAAAATATACCACTAGGTATAAGTTTTAGGAACTTTGGTAACAAATAGCAATATCCTATGTTTTCAAGAAAAATGAAAATATTTGACTTACTCTGTTGAAGTACGAAGGAGCTCATAGACCATGTCAGTCTGCAGCAAGAGTATATCAGTGACATTTTTGTTTATCCAATAATAAAAGAATAAAAAGGAACCTTCCTTTGCCTATATATACTTTTCTTCTCATAAAGTAATCAAGAGAAACAACGTAAGTATTGAAAGACAATTCCAGTATATCAACATAATTTAGGTAGAAACTGAATTGGGCAAAACTAACCTGTAAGACGTTTGGCAAGTTCAAGCGTTGAGCAAGTTGCGTAGCAATTGTCGACTTACCGACACATGCAGTCCCACAAACAAGTATTACAAATGGCACTCTTTGATGATGAAACCTAGTTCACAAGTCAAATATAGCATTTTAGAAGTCATGCTAACATAGAAACAAGCAAAATCAACTTTGCATCCTTCTTTGCTCCTTTTCCTGTGCCCATTTTGTTCTATTCAGGGAAGATAGAGACACAGGAAAGTTGAAACAAAAGGATTTTGGAAACAAGGAGAATCAAAAAGGAGAAAACAAGATGACCATTGTTTCTAGTATCTACCACCCAAAAAAGAAAAAACTTGGGCCATACAAGCCAGATGATCTGCAAAACCAAAATGCAATAAATGCAGATATATACAACACAATGGGGCATATAAATCAGTTAGGAGACTATAATATTGGAAAGGAATACAAAAAACAAGGAAAATGTCTACTTCAAATGGTAGTCAAGTATTTGTTATTAGCTGGAGAATTCCTGAAAATTGTAAATCAAATATGTTAACAAAGATATTTAACCACAAAAAGTTGCTTGGACAAAATATGCAAAATAAAATTCATGTTTAACTGATGCATACGCAATTTAATCGTCAGGGCACAGATGGACTCAAATATTTTCTCAAGTCCAATAGAAAGTATCAAAGAAATTTGCTTAATATGTTATAAATATATTTTAAGATAGCTCGGATATAATTTTTTATCAAACAAGTGAGACAATTTTCTTGTTAGAGACATATACACACTTTTAATACAAGAAATCAAGAGAGTGTTATACAGTTAGCATGGATGCATGCCCACTAAAGTATTAAGGGCATGCAATGATCAAGATCAATATTGACTACTCAATGGGCAGTCCTACCTTTAGAGTTGCTATATATTCAGGCAAACCTCCCATGGAAACCCTCCTCCAGTGATGCACACCATATGATCATAACCTATCACTACAAGATAAAGCTTAGCCCAATAGCTCCTTTATGATTCCCGTCTTCACAAAATACTATAACTAGAATACTATAGCTTAGTGTGATTGAGCCCCTTACCCAAATGGTAAGCAATAGCATTTGGCACAAATCACACAACTCCTCCCTACCAAGCCTGATTTCCCATATGCCTAACATATGTTAAAAAACTAGCTTAACTAAGCTAATACTTTCGTCAAACACTTAGCCAACATACAGATTTCAACCTCCAATAAAGACTTCAGTAAACTATTGTACTTTATGAGCAGAAACACAGAATGACTAAGATCTGGAAAATATAGCAGCAGACACATTCACCACATTTGACATGGGAAATTTAGGCAAAGCCTCTGGAAAAACCCACAAGGGGAAAACCAGTCCAAGATAGTATTCTTCTTATTGAGCTCAGAGATTACAACAGCAGTCTGCTACAGCATTAATTACAATGCTGAACTTACAAACTGAGCCCACAAACACATTTATTTCTGTGCCAAAAACTCACAAAATCTGCAACAGGAATCTACCTTGAAAACTCTACCAAGATTCAGCAGTACGGCCTGTACTGTATGGTCTTTACAGGCAGCAGAAACTCCTCAATATTTGTGCACAATAACAGCACTCTTTTGTGCAGACTGTACGGACCAAAACTTAACAAGCCAATAGAAAGAGGAGAGGCCGGTGCCCCGATAGAGTTTCATCCGACCGTGGGTGAGGGCAAGGACCATCCATACCATCCGGATCCAAATTAGTTTCTTAGTTTAAAGTGTAGAAAAATCAGACCCCAACCCAGYTTCAAGTCTCAATGAGACACTTCATACTTTAATGCCCAACCCACATTGCATTTTCAGCTGCAAATTAGTTAGCAGAAAATAAATAGCTCATAACAGGAAACACATGAAGTCTGCTACCGCCAATAACCAGAAATAAAGGCACACCCAGAAAATTATACATAGAGATTTTTGGTCAAAACAAGACCCTAGAAAAACCCGCAAGGGGAAAATCAGTGAGAGGGGGGAGGCCTTTTATTATTCAAAGCTCTGAGAGAAAAATTCTTACAGCAGTCATCTTCAACAATTAAATTACAGACTTATCTCTTCTCTGTGCTCACACACAGCCTAGCAAACCGTGCCAATCAGCTCCTCGATTTCTGTGCTCAGAAATCGTACAAGGTATGGCTGTCACAGCATTAAATGTTGTATGGTCTGCCCCGAAATCCATGCGTGTCTGCTGAGAGTAAATTCCAGAAGTAGGTGGTTGCTGTCCTCAAATTCTGTGCCCAAAACACCCAGAAATTTGTGCAGCCCTGTTCCTCGACTTCTGTGCCACTTTACTGGTGTACAGCCTACTCAGAATCCATACTGTACCATTCTGCTCTTGTTGTACCCTTGCCTCGGTTTGCATGTTGTATTCTTGCCTTGAAAATCGTGACTCGTTCAGCAAGTTCGCCCTCCTTCTCCTTAGCTTGACTTCTCTCTCTCAACACTCTCCAAAACTCATGAAGAATGCCAAATGAAGGGGCGCCTCAATCCCTAAGTCGACTCAATGGGGGAAGTTGAAGAGTCACATGATCTAACGATGAAGATGAAATTAGATCAATGGTGATGATTAAAAGTCTCTTTAGTCACCCAATTCATGAAATTTCCCTAAAGTCACATTTAACTTTATCTCACATAAGGTTAATTCACTAGGGACTGTTATCGCGCAATTTGTACTTGCCCAAAGCCAAAGGCAAGTGGATACTAAATTGGCGTAACAAGAAAGATGTCATATCACTGTCACCTTAATAAGACACCTCTTTCTATTTAGGAGTAGTACCCCAGGGGAGACATCCCCAGTGACCTGGGGGTTTTGAGAAGGCTAAGGTTAAAGTTATCAGAAAGTCCCACCCCTCTCACAGATCACTTAGATTAGAAGTTCCAAGGTTTTATTGAGATGAAGCAAAAGATGATTTAAGTGTACCTGCCCAGAACAAGACAACAAGTAGAAAAGAAATGTTGTTTGCAAGTACCATATGATGTCAATGGTTCAAAAAACCATGAACTCTTAAAAGATAAACAAGCTAAGGTAAAAATGAAGCAATATAAATATTTATAACAGCAATGTATATTTAGCAACAACTACGACAATTATGCCTCAATAATGCCTTAAGAATGACAAGAAATAATGGCTTCAAATTATACCTATCCTAGGGATAACTAAGGAGATTATGTCTCGAGGCCCACAAGTCCTAGACATGGAGTACCGAGAGCCATATGACTTGAGTTTGGCCCTGGAGGGCCCATCTTTTCTTCAGTGCGTCCTATCTATCAGCAGCAGCAACATCCATCCCATCGGCCTGATTTTGAAGTAGCAGTGGGTCTTGCTCCATGAGGTAATGAGTTCGGGTATCATGGTATGTGTCACTCTGATTTTCGAAGCATTTGAATATATGTACTGAACTCTCTTTTGTTTCATGACGTTTGCTTGGAATTTATGCTCTTTAATTTGTCCATACCTAGGGGGAATAACAAAGTGCCCCGGTAAGTTGGTTCCCTTAGGGATGAGTTGTCACTAGGTGGGTCTATGAAAGGTCATCGTCCCTCTCATCTTTCCCCTACCTTGGTTCGGACATTAGGTTTTCCAAGCTAGTAAGGGTTGTACCTTGCCTTGTGGGAAGAAGGGGCTAAAGGTAAAAGTAGTTGGCAAAAGTTAAAAGCCAAAATGAAACCTTGAGATGCTTCGCCCAAGGATTCTCAAGAAAGCAATATATGGCTTCTCAGCAAGAAAAGGGGACCTGTAAAATAAAACAAAACTCAAGATCTAGTTGGTGGATAGGAGGTCTCATCATGAGCCAACCTATTAGGTCCATGGGCATGTAGCGGTATGACACTACCATCTATCTGGTCACCAAACCAGGGTAGTGACTCTTAGTGGCATAGCCAAGAGAAAGGGGGTCTCATCACGAGCCAGCCTTCTCATTTCCGTGAAGTGCTTATGGGTAGCGCTGTCACCACTGGTCACCATGCCAAGACAGTGTCCTCGAACTATTCTCTTGAAAATAAAAAGCAATAAGACAAAGATTAAAAGGCATTGAATGGGCTAGGAAACATTGGCATCCATGACAAGGTGCAGCTCGCCCTCTACAGAGGCACCCACAGGTAAGACCTACATTTCCATGTTATCACTGCACCCCTTGCCCAAACATTCCCTACACCATCTCATACATCTACATGACCTAGATTGGTCTTCACCTGGGAAACACCCCAAACCTGAGGAGGATTAGCCCAATAGGACATCCTGAGACCACCTCCAAACTTGGCTTATTAAACTGCATAACGTCTTTGAGCATTTGTCTGGGTAAAGGGGGGTTTGATGCACATGTTTGGGTAATTTGATTATTAGACGTGATTGACATTGCTATGATCCCTGTGACTTATGCCCATGGAGGGCGTACTTGTTATTGTTGCAGGACCATGCCCAACGGACAGGTACATATGGAAGGCCTAATGTTTTGCTCATCGAGCCTAATGTCCCACCTATGAGGCCCAACGTCACCCTAGGAGGGCATGACATCACCTCTACTGCACATTTTAGGGTTTTAAATTGTTAATTTTATGTAAAATTGGATTTTTTATGTAAACTGGCCATGTCGACCTTTTTTGACCTAAATTGTAATTAAAGGTCATGATTATTGTATAAATAAGAGATAAATCTCTTGTATTTTTCATCATCTTTCACTCACACAAGTGTGAGGTCTGAAATTCGTCCCTCTTTAAGGGTACTTCATTGAAATTAAGTGGTGCACAACTTCTTGGAGAGGCTATTTTTGGTGTGTTTTGGCATTTTCATGGTGGAAGGTCTTCAACTAGGGTTTTGTAGCTAGCTTATTCTTGATGAAGTAAGTAAATCTGCAATTCTTCATTTATTTTTGAATGGTTATGGTAAATTTGCTTGTTCATTTATAAGATTATGAAATTGCTAGTTTGAAACACTAGGGGAGAAGCACATGTTATTATCCTTTTCCTTATAATTTTCCTCCTACTTGATTTTGCTAGAAAACATCTATTTTGAAGAATACACTAGAGCCCTACCTTTGGAGCACTCTAGTAGCATTGCTTCATTAGATTCATATATTTTATTTCAAGCTTGATATAAGGAAGAAGGAAAACGCTAGGGCCTGGAGTTACCTACTTTCTAGATTTTTTCCTTCTAGGGTTTTAGATACCGAGGCCTTAGGTTACTAACACCTCAGTCATCTCACTCAGCCTTTTAGATCACCTATATTCATTTGTGTTTTCCTCTAAGAATTGTCGCTGCAAACTTTGACTCCATTACCCTAAAAGGCACTAGTTCACTACTTGCTAGTGATTGATTGACCAAACAACTCTTAAACCATCTTCCCTAAGACTTTTACTAACTTTTACTAACTCTAAATTAAACTAACTCAGTAACTAATTTACTGTTGTTGCAAAAGATTGCTACAGCCATCTATAACAGCAGCAAATTCATCCTAAAAGCAAGATTAAAAGCTGATTATACATTGCCATTATTGCTTCTGACAACTATTATCATTTTGTCAATTTTAGGCTATTATTTCTTGTCATTTTTGAAGCATTATTGAGGCATAATTGTGTAGCTGTTGCTAAATATACATTGTTGTTATAAATATTTATATTGCTTCAGTTTTACATCAGCTTGTTTATCTTTCAAAAATTCATGGTTTTATGAAGCACTGACATCATATGGTACTTGCAAATAGCATTTCTTTTCTACTTCTTGTCTTGTTCTGGGAAGGTACACTTAAATCATCTTTTGCTTCATCTCAATAAAACCTTGGAACTTCTACTCTAAGTGATTTGTGAGAGGGGTGGGACTTTCTCATAACTTTAACCTTAGCCTTCTCAAAACCCACGGGTCACTGGGAACGTCTCCCCTGGGGTACTACTCCTAAATAGAAAGAGGTGACTTATTAAGGTGACAGTGATAGGACATCCTCATTGTTACGCCAATTTAGTATCCACTTGCCTTTGGCTTTGGGCAAGTACAAATTGCGTGATTGTTATGAACATAAATATACATATAAATAGATATTCATAACATAATAATTAATTAATAAATAATAACTATTAATAATGAAAGGACATGTCTCAAATGACATGACTATTGGTTAAGGGCACCCCTACGTGGGTATATAAACAAGCCCTCATTCTCAATTGTATATCATCTTATCTATTCATAATTTTATAAATTTATACATTATTCCTACATGGATTATTGTGTTACATTCCAAATATTTTGGATAATTCTTATGTGAGCGAACTTTGTTCGTCTCATTTGGTATCAGAGCTCCAATTGATACCAGATTCATATCGGATTCCAGCTACAAATCATATTAGACATTAGGTTCATAACAGGATGTCCCTATTTACATCATCTAGTTTACAGCACACTATAGCTTTTAGCCTCTAGCCTTTACCCAAATTTTGGGCTTTTTTATTATAAATTCTGTACCATGGTGATATAATTACTGTTTGTTAATACAAATGGTATGAAATTACTTCTGAATGAATGCATGATTTTGCTTAGGAATGTATAAGATATCTTTAAAACAGAATTCTGAAGGCCATTTTGGGTCAACAAGTGTAAGGTTGCGGTTTCAATAGTATGAAGCAGCCCTGTTTACCTGGCCTGAGGACACACATGTTATGGTAATTTGAAGCTTGACAGGGAAATAACCAAGGCCTGATTCCTATTTAAAATTTTGCCTGTATTTCATTTTAAACTTTTAATGTCAAAACTAAACATAATCATTAAATTCGAAATTGGCCTCTGTGAATAGCGGAAACCTAGCCACGCCAGCAAAGTTCGGTGTTCTAAGCCTCCTAATCGTGACACCTCTTTGTTCCCGTGAGCATTTCTCTAATGAAGTCTGCAAGTGAATTTCATTACTCCAGTATCAATTTTTTCCTCAAGGTTTCTACCTTTCACTTGAACAATTATTTGCCAATCCCTTGGCTCTATTCATGTTGAAGATCACGGTAGCTTAGGATTTAGTGAACCAAAGATCAGGCCTCATCATAGCTAGTAATCAATAGGGTCGACAACAGAATCAGATTAAACAAGCTGCAAATATCAATAGAACCAAGAGGACTTCTAGATTGATAGGTTGATGCACATTGCATGCCCTACCAACAAATGTCCAAATTTTCCCAATGCAAAATGCAAACTCAATATATCCATGCTTAAGGAGCAACTTGGAAGCATATATTTCCAGTAGCAGAGCTGTCACGTCTAGGAAGATTAGCAGAAATGAAAAGTGATTGAGGAACAGTGAGGTCTCAATATTCTTGATTAAAAGATGCTCTCAAAGGAAGATGCTATAGATGCTTGAATCACTTTAGAAAGAAGAACGTCATTTGAAAAGACTTTGAGGACCGAGATGTTTAGAGGACTAGACTTCCTCAAGGGAATGGTTTGTATTGGCTATCTGTTTGGATTAGCTAACACTGCCAACAGTGCATTGTCTGGTCTTGGCATGATTGTAACACAATTATGCAATTAGGAACATTACAAGAAACTGATTTTCTTCCTCTTCCAACCTGTACATCACTTGAGTCATCGAGCTCTATAAGCGCCTGAAATACAATAGATCTGGAATGTATCAGCAAGCAATTTGTCATTGAAAGGAACCACTTTCCGTTTGCCATTTGTAGTTCTCGAGCTGGATGGATGGAAACCTGTTGATGAGACCATTGTGCTATGCAAACTAGAAATTCTCGAGCTGGATGGATGGAAACCTGTTGATGAGACCATTGTGCTATGCAAACTAGAAATTCCAGCATTTTCCAGTGCCATTTTCCAGCACATTCCAGCCCCAGCCAGGCAGGGACTGCGCTGCAATGCAGCACTTGTTTATATCACTTCACTTCGACTTGTTGAAGCTTACTCTAATTTAAATTTTCACAAGTACTCTTTATTAAGTACCCCTTTACTTGGATGGGAACCTCTATTAATTGCTTTCAATAATATCTTTTATACTGAGTTTTCTTTACCAACTATAAAATAGAATTTATATTCTATTTTATAACTTTTATACTTAGTTTCCTTTACCAACTATAAAGTAGAATTTATAACTTTTACCTTCAAGTCTTTTATGGATATAAAAACTTAATCACTTTTTAGATGGAGTGTTTAGTTACTTATATTATGATATAAGTTACCAAGTAACTCCAACTTTTATATCTAAAACCTTTCACCTTTCGTTTCCTTCTATATTTTCCACGTATAATCTTTCACTTCATTATCTTTTATTTAAATATATATATATATATATATATATATATATATATATATATATATATATTTGGGTCCACAATATATCTTAATCTAACCGTGTTTCATGTAATGAAATGTGATATCTGTTCCCTTTGGTTTAATGAGTTGGACGAGTTGGACCTTAATTGTTGGTAATCCAATGCTATTTAACTTGGTGTCAGTGATATTCAAGGTAAAGTTAAACGACAAGATTTTTCTAAAACCGTCACAACTTGATCTTTGATTCCTCGCTCCAAGTTAATACAACTGAATTCTTGTTTGACCCCTTCGTCTTAGATCTTAGATGGAGGATTTTTAGACAAAAATGATCTGGAACCTTGAATTTGGAACACGGTGTCAGACCTATTCATTAATTATATCAACGGTTTCACGTTTAATTTTATTTTTATTTTTGAAACCTTAACTTTAATCCGTATTGCCAGAAATAATGTGTAACCGTGGTGACTAGTCGCGACTTCTGATCAACGTTTCCTGGTTTAATGTTTGCAACTTCTGTTTTTCATATCCTCCCTTACTCCGCCGAGACTGAACAATTTTCGAATATGCCCTTGAAGACAGCGAAGAGATGCTTCTATGGTGTACTAGTTATGTTATCCTCGACAACAATATTTTTCTTCAGATCTTGCATGGCATTGAACAGTCCCTTCAATTTAATGACAGTTTATTACTTCTTCATCACCTGTCCTGGACATACGACAATCTGCTTAGATTGTGTTGTGTTTTATTTTTTATTTTATTTTTGTGTAACTTTCCCCAGATCCTTGCAACAAGACTCGTAGGCACTGGTTACATATGAGGGTTTTGGGTGACTGGCAGAGGCGAATATTTTCCTTGGGTTCGAAACTGGCAACAACAATTCCTATGTGTGTGTGTGTTACGATTTATTTTTCGATTTTTTGATGGATTATTGTTCCTTCTTTACAACCCTTTTAATATCTCTTTATGTTAACATTTCCTTCTCTCTTTTTTTTTGAATTTCTGGTTTAACCTTCCTTTATCTTTCTTCTTTTGCAGTGATTACTTTGCAACAGAAATGGTTTAGTTCTTCACTAGAATTTGAAATTTCAAATGGCCAAGGCCAGACTTGGTCAAAAACATTGGAGTTGGAGTACCTCCGAAATGTTGGGTTGGCCATTGGCGCCTTTGTCGGGGAACACTGAGTCAATATTCCTCAAAACGACACTTTTTCAGTAAGCCTTTCCTTCAAAGCCTTTATCGTATGAAGCTTACCTAGCGACTCCACTGAGGGTGATTCCCTCATCCCTTTGATAATCCTTAAGAGGATATCTGACGACTCCACTAACCTTTTCCAAGGTGCCACCTTACTCTCAATTATGTGATATTTCCAAGTTATGGGATCATGGTGCCCTGGGAACAAGTGAATCCGACTATTGATTTCAAAAGTTTTCAAGGATACCCGCATTATTTTGATACAAAATGGTTAAACAACTCTCCAAGGTTTGGAGGCCTCCCTGTTATCCCCGATATCTAGGGATAACTAGGAGATCATGTCTCGAGGCCCACATGGTCCTAGACATGGAGTACCGAGAGCAGGAGCGACCTGAGCATGGTCCTGGAGGACCCACCTTCTTCTTCTCAGCCAGATTTGTCCTGCCAGCAGTACCAGCCTCCATCACTACCGGCC
>JASDQU010392452.1:0-10954 GCA_032191745.1 Picea mariana | reverse complement strand
CGGCTTGAGAATATCCAACAACGGTATAAATCTAGACATGACCAATATATGGAGGATCACAAATTTTTTGTTGGGGAAAAGGTCTAGCTATATCTATGGAAGGAAATATTGCAAGGGATGACAAAGAAGCTCAAGCCTCTTAGATATGGACATTTTGATATCAATGAAAAGGTGAGTGAGAACTCTTTTTGGATAAGAATTCCTCCCTATATGCAGATCAACTTGGTGGTAAATGTGGAATATTTGAAATTATTTGAACCCTCCATGTTGGGCCAGGAGGAGGAGGAACAACAGGTTTTTCTGACCATGGAAGATTTTTCACCACACCCTCTGGAAGAATTAAAATAAGATAAAGTCTTACAATGCAAGGAAGGGATCACCTGTAGAGGATGGCAAGAGATGTGACAAATTGGTCTCAAAGGACAAACTCCAAGGAATAAGAAATGGTATGAGAGGAACCAGATTGCAAGAAGGTTCCCTTATATTTCGTTGACATATTTTGGGGACCAAAATCCTCCCAATGGGGACGTGTGATACAAATTGGATCTAAGCAAGAAACATTTTGCTAAGGCTCAATATTTTATTAGGATCGACATGGGAAAGATTCAATTCTTTCGATAAATAAGGGATCAGTCTGATGGCATGAAGGGCCCCATATCATCATGGCCAACGTCCACACCTACACTCAATCAAAACCTAAGGCAAGCTACAGAAGATGATTGAAAAAGGAAAACAAAAATAAAAGGTATTAAAAAAAGATAAAATTTCATAGACCCTTTCTCTACACATAAAAGACAAAAGGAAAATAAGAGAAAAGAGGAGAACTAAACTTGGGGGAAGTTGAAGGGTTGGAGATGCTTGACCTTTCACCTATCCCCTTTGCCTCTTATATTCTATTTCTTGGAGATGGATAAAGGGTTCTTTGGTGAAGAGAGGAAGGAGTATGTTGTTGAGAATTCACTGAGAAGCACCAATTTGAACCATAGAGCTTATAATCATGCCATTACTAAATAATAAAATCCTATTCGAAACCAATTGAATGTCGGTTTTCCCATTTGGGTTTCCAGGGTAAGACCTTGTCTTATGAGTTTGTTTTTTTGTTTCCTCTATGTGCTGAGTAGCTGACTGGTTCAAATTCACTTGTGTAATTTATTAAAACTATTGGCAACCCATTGTTAATTGTTGTTGTGCATTTTTTAAATTGTTGTGGGTGAGGAGCAGTTGGTTGTACAATTAGTTCTCTGAGCTTTCCTAACCACTGGAGCACCATCTCTAATTTACTCTCATGTTCCTCTTTGTCTAGCGCCATCCCTAATTTGATATCATGTTCTTCTTTGTCCAGCGCCATCTATAATTTTCTCTCGCATTCCTCTTTGTCTAGCGTGAGCCCTAGTTTTCCCTCACGTTGTTCTTTGGTAGCGTGAACCCTAATTTTCTCTCACTTTTCTCTTTCTAGCGTGATCCCTAACTTATGAGATGCATACCATGGATTCTCTTTGTTTTCGAAGCGAACCCTATGAGTAGAGACCCACACGAGTATACTTTTTATTTTAAAGTTCATTATAAACCCGAGACTAGTGTTGGTTTGTTCTTCTTGTTTGACCACATTTCTAAGCATGAAAGACACCTTCAGGAGTATCTTCAGGCTAACGATGTTCTCTGAGTATACCTCATTTCCATGTGTAGAAAAATAAATGTTCACATGATATTCACCTATTACTTGGTCGCTATTGAAACCTCCTTTGTTGAACATATGCTTATTTTTCTCTATTATTCACTTGTAACGGTCTATGCCAATTTTGTGCATCCTCGAATAACATTGGGAATGTATCCTTTAACACCCTAATCTTTCAAAAATGTTTTAGCATGAATAATATATGCAATGACTAGAACATATATAGAGAATAAGAATAAATACATTTTTATTCGTGTTGAGGAGGTGGTTGGGAAATAATCATGCCATTTACAGTCTAGGAAACCCATTTGGTATGAGTTGACATTGATGGATGTTCAAGAGAAGATTGAGGCTCCTAGAAGCACATTGAGGGAGAGAAGTCCTTCAACAAAGTTTCCAAACTTCAGGGAATTAATATGTTACATCATTCAGGATTCAATAGTTCAACAGGCATAGTAGGATGCCTTAGTGCCAGGGTCGAAGGGAGAACCAATTCCAGGTGGCTCTTCGAGAAGTACCTTCATCACTAAGAGGGAGTGTTGATTTTTGTAGCAACGGATAGGTACTTCCACATTGGTTTTGAGTCTAACATGCATAAGTCGTCCTTAATACCTATCAAGACTTAGGAAATTCACTTTAATAAAGTGATTATTAAAGTGAATTCCTTTTTATAATTAATAGGGTTTATTTTAATTAAATGCCTAATTTTTTGGCATTAGTGAATTAAATTAAATCTTATCCATTAATCTAAAGTGTTGGTGAGATTGAATCTCATCCATTGATGACTTTGGAGATCTAGGGTTTTGGATTTAGGGTAAACTCAACATTATAAAAGGTAGCTAAGTTGAGAAGAGGAGACACATATAGAATGAGATAGTGAGATCTCATTGATTAGGTGAAGGAATTGTTGATATTATGGTAGCTGTGGGAGGCATTTACCTCCACATGTAACCCTGACTAGAATAGAATATTTTGGGAAGCAAGAAGAAACCCTAAAGCATTGGATATAACCCTAGAAGAGAAGTCGGCTAAAAGAAATATTTACTATTAAGTGTTTAGCCTCCAGAATGAGAAGTCAGCCCAGACGGTTCAAAAAAAAAAATATAAATACAGAAAACATATCTCATTTGTCACCGCACCTCTCATAACTGCATAAGGCCAGTGGTGAGCAAGTTTGAATAGGAGCTGTGGTTGCAGCTGCTGCAACTGGAAGATTTCGGTTTTGACTTGGACTTTCTATTGGTTATGGTTTGGACTTTATGTTTGGCCTTTGTTTATTCTTGCTTGGTGCACTAGCCCTGGAAAGAGGTGCACTACCTTGATTGGATATTAAGTCTAGGGTTTTCTTCCGAAATCACTCTCTGTCAAGGTTAAGGTGCTCTGGGGTGGCTTCGGCCTATGGTTGGGTGAAAATATTTCTATATTGAATATGGTTAAATGAGCACACCTATTATTTCTAACAGGTTATGGGCCCACACTATCTTCGGACAGTCTAATTGCTGGAAGATAGATTAGGAGGATTTGCTCAGTTATAGTTGCAGTTGCAGCAAGTTTTTGCTGCAACAACGAAACCCTAACCCTCTTGTTAAGGCACATTAAGTGAAGAGATTGACCTAATTTCTCGATAGCCTAGTGCACCTTAACCTAGCACACCTCCTGGTACTCTCAGCAAGCTAAGACATCAAGTTTGATTTTTTGGTCAAAGTCAAAGGTTGACCAAGTCAAAGAAATCATGACTTACTCTATAAAGTCAAAAAACAAGTTAGAAGGGGATTCTAACTTCAGAGCATGGAAAACAAGGATTGATCTCATCCTTTCCAAGAATAAAGTGTTGGATATCGTGAAAGGAAAGATCATGGAACCACAATTTAAAGAAGGAAGGAACCTCATAACGTTGCAGTTATGGAGAAGTTCAAAGACAATGCCATCAATGCCATGAGTATCATAGTGGAATCTGTATAATACCACTTGATACCCTACATCTATCATCTTAAATCTTCTAAGAATATGTATGATGCCCTACCTAATCTCTTCTCAGTCAGAAACATTGGACAAGTAATGAGTTTGAAGAATGAGCTTCATGACATGAAAATGAATGATGATGATAGCATAACATCATACCTTGTGAGAATATCTCAGTGAAGAGATCAACTACAAGCTATTGAAGAAATCATTTCAGAGAAGGAACTGGTAAATATAGTACTCAATGGTCTTCCCAAGACATGGTATGCATTTTTCGCAAGCATGAACACAAGAAAGGATTATCCCATGTTTGAAGAACTTTGGACTTGTTGTGCACAAGAATAATCAAGGATTAATGAAAAAGATAAACCCCAAAAGAAATACGATGATCAAGCTTTCACAGCAAGGTTCAATAATTTCAAGAATAAGAAGAAGTTTGGCTCAAGGAAGAAACCAAATCAAGAAAAGGATATGTCAAAGATACAAGGCTTCAACTATCGAAAATATGGTCACTACAGGAACCAATGTCCCGAGTTAAAGAAAAGGAAGGAAACAGACGAATCAATAGTTGTCGAAGAAAGGGAACCCTCAAAGAAAGATAAGCAGGATAAAACAAATTTCTTCTTCTAAGACAAGGTAACAATATTCTTCACAATTCTTGTACATACCATGTTTACATAGTTTCTGTACATATCTTGCATATCTATTTCTTAGAAGATAATATGTTCAAGGAGAAACAATACATATGGAAGAATAACAAGATAAGGATTGCTATTATGATGACTACAAGTCAAGCAATACACATGAAAATATGAAGTACATTGACAATCCTTGGTAACAATTTCTGTGGAAACTATTAACATAAGTAACAGTTGCAAGATAAGCCGAAATCAGAATCAAACTTGAAGAAACATGGAAGAAGTAAAAACATAAAGAAGTCAACAAGAAAAAAGGAAATTAGAAAAAGACTTGTGACACTTTACATAAGGCAATAAGGATGCAGACACAAGCATGGAATCTCTTAGATGGAGGGAGTCGATTATATAATTCCAAAAGAAGAGCATGCATTCATGCATGAAGCAAGGGATTCAGAGGGAGATAATCCTAAATAATATAATCCATTGAGGATTATGAAGTATCTATCCATGTTCCCATTGATGGTAGCAGCCATAAAAACAACATGTGTTCACTTTGACTTTAGAAGAAGTCTACTTCGAAAAGAATCCTTAAAGTATCCATGGTTGTCCATCCACATCCATGATCCTATGATGAAAGGAAGAAGTTGGAATATTCAGGGCATGGAAACTATAGAAAACTCCATGTACTCAAGAGCTAAAGAGAAACATGAGGAAGAACATGAAGATTCCAAGAAAGAAAGAAAATCCAGAACAACCAGTCATTATATCGAGAATCACAAGACTACCAGCTTGGTTTGAACCCACTAGAAGTGATCAAGCAGAAGAAATATAAGTTGTGATGAAGAATAATGTATGGAAGACTTATGAATGGAAGCATTGCGAGATTCAGAACTAAAGGTTCTCCTAGATGGAGTGAGAAGACTATGATGATAGCTTGTTCCAGTAACCAGACATACCTTTACCCGAGCCATTATATCTTCTGCAATATCCATGGGTTGGAGCTTACATCAGATGAATGTAAGGAATTTTTTCCTCAACAGAGTAATTAAACAAGAAGCGTATGTACAAAAACCTCAAGGTTTTGAGGTATACCATAAAGAGACCCTTGTATGCAGATGGAAGAAGATCTTGTATGGATTCAAGATAATGTGGTGAAAACCTTCTATAACAAATATAATGTATCAGAATGGTTATTCAGAAGTCCAGGATGATGGATTTCTAATCCATGAAAAACTCTAATGATGACAGAACAAGTGCTAACTTGGATATGTTCCAGTTTGAGCCTTGCCACGATGTCATGACCTAGCAGGAAACAAAAGTGTTGAATCCAACCATGATATACTATAATGATAAGAGCTATATGAAGCTTTTAGAGAAAACTAGTGTTCCAGACAGACTGAATTACATTAAGATCAAGCATTAAATTCTATGTGATGAGGTCCAGAAAAGAGAAGTGGTTCTCTAATATATCTCCACAGATGAGAAGATAGCAGATATTGTGGTAAAGCCTCTGTCCAAGATGAAAAAATCTTGCGTACTCAAGGAAACAAGTTGGAGATCGTGGAGATGTCTTATTGAAAAAGGAAGAGATTACTCCCAGATTGGGAGGGAGCACTGATGTGTTATTGATTTATGGGCAGTCACTTTTCAGTTCGAAAAATGGTCTAGGATGAGAAGTTCCTTTCCAGTTCGAAAAGTGGTTTGAGATTTCTAACAGACAGGCATTTTCAAGTTCGGAAAATGGTCCAGATCGAACGATCATTTTTGTAATGAAAATGGTTTGATAGATTGTTGATGTACCATAGACAACGATTCTCCTTGTGGCCAGTGTGGGGGAATGGTCTAGGACAGTCTATCTTCTTGGCAGTCACTCTCAGTAGTGGTCAAGTAGAATGGTCTGCCTCGCCAGGCAATCATTCTTTCAAAGTTGACAGTTGTGAGCAGTTTCAAAGAATGTTCTATTTTGGAGGTTGGTGTAAGACAGTCATTCCCTTAGGAAATGGTCTGGACAGTCATTCCCTAGGCCAGACTCATTCTCTCCAGGTTTCACTTTGTTTAGTGCCAGAGGAATGGACCAATTAGGTGAATGGTCCAGGTTCAAAAATCAGGGACATGCATTCCCTAGGGAAGACTCATTCTCTCCAGGTTTCACTTTGTTTAGTGTCGGAGGAATGGCCCAGTTAGGTGAATGGTACAGGCTCATAAATCAGGGACATTTATTCTTCTATGCTTGAGAAGAATAGTCCAGATAGCCCATGGCTGATGTTTTACTTTGTGAGGTCGGATGCTCTTCCAGATATCATAGATGTGAGTGGAAGAATGGCCCATATGACTCAGTTTATATCATGATACTATTTTCTTTGCATGTTGATATCAGATGATATGATTCCTATGGAGACTGTATGTCTCTGGAAAATAGATGTATGCTACTATGGTAGATGTGTTCCACTAGTTGTGACTATGTGTCACTGATTAAGTAGTCGTGTGCTACTTGGTGTGGTAGTGTACCACTGGATTGTAGTTGTATACTACTATGGATAGACACAGTTGTGTTCTATTGAATGAAATTGTTTTGATTTCCATGTAGACTATCCGTATTGCTGAAAATGATTATCAACTAGATGGATAGTCAGTGTGCTTGTGGATAGACATTTTTCAGGTGGAGAATGGTCCATACAGAATATATTGCTAGTGGACAGGTATTCTCTCTGTGGAGAATGGTCTAGGTTGATATTTTGTAGACATGTCATGGACTAGTATTTTCCTAAGGCACAGATTGTGCCCTGATTAGGAAAATGGTTCAAGACTGATATTTTTTAAGGCATATAGGTGAGACGGATCTATATGGTACATATGAATCGATTAGAAAATAGTCCTAGATTGAAATTCCTATAGGAATCATCTCTGTAGTCCATGGCGTAGCTTTTAGCATCTGTTGGGACAACCATTCTTCTAGGATGTATGTTCGGATCAGAAGAATGATCCTTGTATCACTCTATGGAGTGAGTGACTTATTCAACATCATGCATGATAACTCATATGGAGTATGGCTTCGAGAGATGATGCAGTTGATGATATCATATGACAGTATTAATGGTGTTTGTGATCTAATCATGAGATAGCTTGTAAGGCTATGATGATGCTACCGATTGAATGGTATGTTTGTGCTCAATACCATTGCCTTCAATACCTCCCTAGCCAGGGGAGAGTGTTGATATTATGGTAGTTGTCGGAGGTATTTACCTCCACATGTAACCTTGACAAGAATAGAATATTCTAGGAAGCAAGAAGAAACCCTAAAGCATTGGATATAACCCTAGAAGACAAGTCGACTAAAAGAAATATTTAATATTAAGTGTTTAGCCTCCAAAATGAGAAGTCGGCTCAGACAGTTCAGGAAAAACAATATAAATATAGGAAACCAGATCTCATTTTTCACCTCACCTCTCATAACTACATAAGGCCAGTGGTGCGCAAGTTTGAAGAGGAGTTGCAGCTGCAACTGCAACTGCTGCAACTGGTAGATTTCGGTTTTGACTTGGACTTTATCTTGGTTATGGTTTGGACTTTTTTCTTGGCCTTTGGTTATTCTTGCTTGGTGCACTAGCCCTAGAGAGAGGTGCACTATATTGATTGGCTATTAAGTCTAGGATTTTCTTCTGGAATCATTCACTGTCAAGGTTAAGGTGCTTAGGGGTGGATTCGACCTATGGTTGGGTGACAATATTGCTATATTGTCTATGCTTAAACAAGCACACCTATTATTTCTAATAGGAATTTCATCCAAGTGTGAATGGGAAGGGTCTGAGGAAGGGAGCAAGGGACAACAAAGGAAGTAGTGACCAACAAGATCGAATGATAGATCTTGAGGTGTGATAGGCTATTCTTGTTGTTTTGTATTTTTCCTCAGGTGGGCCATTATCCTAGGACGAGAGCCTAGATTTTATAATAATAAAATCATCACAATATTGGTTTTCCCTTAGGGATTTTTCTAGGGGTATTCACCATAAATTACGTGTGCAAATGTGTTTGGTTTCTTGTTTTTCTTTTGCTGATTTATTTTTGTAAATCATTATAACTCAACCATGATTTTTATTCATTAAATTTGCTTAATAAGTTTATTAGAGAAAGGCATTTGCTAGGAAATAAATTTTAGAGTGTTGGGTAGTTGAAATTTAATAGTTCTTAGGCCTTAATTGCGTTATGGTAGTTGTCCATAGCTGAGTCTTCTAAAAACACATCATTCCCTTGGGAGTTTTCCTTTCCTCTCATGTGTAGAAATGTCCCTCTACATAATTGTCTCTTTGGTTATTCCTCTACCACTCTATCTCATCAGTCATGTGCATTATTCTTCCATCCCTGCATAAGCCACTACTACATATGACCAAATTTTCCATGGTTTTTCGTTGTTATTGCCACACATATCTGTCGCAATTTCCATGAAAGCAAAGACTATTTTTTGTGGAACTTTTTTCGTCGCTATATCCACGAACCAGTTTTTCGTGGAAATAGCGACGACATAAGGCTGCCACATGTCATCATCCTCAAGATAGGTTTACCTTTAAAAGTGTGGAAATAGCAACAAAACATCGTCTCAATAGGGACGAAAAACCATGCCAAAGTAAAAAACTAACCAACAACTTACGACGCAGATTCCATATGTGCGACGAAAAAGCGTAGAAAGTTGTGACAAACTTCCGTCACTATTTCCACAAAAATCCTTGACTCACCAACAGTTTATGATGTAGATGCTATATGTGCGACGAAAATCTGTGGAACATTGCGATGAAATTTCATCGCTATTGCCACGAAAATCCTTGGTAGAGTAAAAGTAATTTTTGTATTGCGATGAACTTTTGTTGCTATTGCCACGAAAATTCTTGTACAGTAAAAAATTTTGCGACAAACTTTCGTCGCTATTACCACACCTCCTATAGGTTTTAAAAAAAAAAATCTACATGAGAATCTACATGAAGAGTTGGAAATAGTTGTAGAGAAGCAAATTCATATAGTTGATAAGCTAGTCCCTTACACTACTAGACTTGAGAGATAGATATTGGCTAACCATTGTAGCCACCCTATGATATATTTGTATAAACCTCACCTACTTGATAATTATGATTCTTGGCAAATTTTCCAGGATGATAGGGACATTTGTTGTTTTTTGCTTATTGAGAGCAAGTTGATACTCTAATGTCATTCTCATAGGCAAAAAAAAGTTTCCCAAGGGCTTACTACCTTTGGATAATTCCTTTTCCCTAAGTGATGTTGGGAGTAAGAACACATCCTCTCAAGATGCTTCAAAGAGAAAGGTATCATACACTATCCTTATGAATATTGTTGCAGATGATGACCCTAAAACTTTGTCTATAAGCACTAATTGTTTCGAGTTAGAAAAGAAAAATAATATTACTTTATTCCTTGAATTCAGGGATGTCTTTGTTTATTCATATGATGACTTTTGTGGTTTTGACCTAAGAATTATCCATCATGCTATTACTATAAAATACAACACTATTCTTATATGGCAAAGACAACAACTAGTTACTCTATCCTTTGAGGCCACTATTAGGAGGGAAGTTGACAAGATGCTCAATGCCAATATCATAACTGATTCTATATCCAATCCCACCACTGACATCCATAGATCCATTTGATTGATTTGACCTTGTAGCTAGAGAGGAATATGATTCTTCAAAAGCATAGGTAAGGGCATAAGAAATAGAGGTGGTTTAATCCATTGACTCAGAAGCAATTAATTGGGTAAATACAACACCATTAGCAAGAGAGGATACATAGGTAGTTGAGGGATAGGATTCTTCTTCAGTAGCAGAGAAAAAGAAAAGGGAAAAGGAAGCAATAGGAAACGCAAACCAAAAGTAGCAAAGGTGGAAGTAGAAGAAGGAGAGATAATTATTGACTTCTGTGTCAAGTACTTTTAGTGGGTTTCTAACTTGGTCCTAATTCACAAAATGAATGGGTACATTTGACTATGTGTAGACTTTCACACCCTTAACAAGGAAAGAGTGAAGGATAACATTATGCTCCCCAACATGGACCTAGTCCTGCAACAGGTTGTAGGATACCAAATGATGTCTTTGCTTGATGGATTCTTAAGTTGTGATCAAATTCACCTCAAGTGAGAAGATCATTATAAAACTACCTTCACTACTCAGTGGGGCACCTTCACTTTTGAATGCATGACCTTTGTTCTAATCAATGCAGGTGCCACTTTTTAGAGAGATACGCACATAACATTCGATGGCTTAATTAGTATGATTATTTAGGTTTACCTCGATGACCATACTATTCATTCCAAGCTATCAAGAGATACTTTAAATCACCCGAGGCAACTATGTCCATGTTGCAGAAAGTATGACATGTCCTTAAATCTAGCTAAGTCTATATTTGGTGTCTCATTTAAGCATACAATCACAAAAGCTATGGAATCGATCAAAATAAAGAATTCTCCAAAATTTCAAGGTATAATTTTTATAGGTTGGCTACAAGTTCAAGATAATGTACATTGTAAGACCAATTCCACTATCAAAAGACAATGTACATTGCTTAACAGTTTTAGGCTAAGAAGGAGACTTCAAAGGTATTAGCTTGATATCATATAAATCCTCACCTGTTTCAATAACTGCAAGGACTTCAATGCAAAAACAAATATCACTAC
>JASDQU010392449.1:0-10954 GCA_032191745.1 Picea mariana | reverse complement strand
TTATAATAACTCAAATCAACTATCTAATTACCAGCTGCAATATTACTTATTCACAAATGTACACTATAAACAATCTACAGATTTAATTAAAACCTGCAAAACTCATGTGTTTTCTGCCCTAAGACAGCAAGATATGTTTTTTGATTTTTTATATTTTATGAAAAAGAAATAAAACCACTGAAATTAAACGATCTAATATAATTACTGAAATTAAACAATCTAATATAAATCTAATTAAAATTATTTCTAAACTAAACTGCTTAATGAAAACAGCAAGGAAAAGACTAACTGACCTGGAAGCGCTCCTAGTTTGTCCTGTGTGTGATGACTCTGAAGCTGGTCGGAGGAAGTAAACTCGCACCGGTTAGCCCATGAGCTTCTCGTAAATGATTAGTTGCGCTGCTCTTTGAGTGTTTACAGGAAAAACAAGACATAAAAAATCATAACAACTATGAGATGTATAAATCTCTGCAATAAGGGAAACCTGTTATGCAAGAAACTTATATTTGATAATTCAATCAATGAAGAAGGTAAACCTGTCATTCACAAACTGAATTAACGATTGTTATGTCTTTTATATATTTGGAAGAAACCAGATATGAATTACAGCGATTAAAATTATATCATTTGCACATGATCTAGATAGCTAAAGTAGTCATAAATCATAGACAAATTGATATACACAACATGAAACAAAATATTGATATAATGAGAAGCTAAAGCTGTGACAAAACACCAAATTCTGCTTCAGTTTGTATTAGAACTTCATATCCTTGTTCTCCCACGAATGAGGATCAACCTTATTACAAAAATCATAAGTATATATAAGTCTCTCCACAGGGTAAAGCATTCCTGTGGATAATATCAAAATGTTTTACATAATCTGGGATATATCCCAAAATCAACTAAACTAAGAAATCAAAGTGCAAGTAAAATATTTGAAATATCTCCTAACTGCTCATCAAAGCCACTGCCATTTCGAATTTACCTGCAATAGACCAAAAATAACCAATTAGAAAGACATTTCATCAATAAAATAATAAAAATCTAATCTTACAGACTTAGCTACATAATCATCTGATTCTGTAGCTAGTCTATAATAGCATACAGGACTAAATAGCAATCAAATGAAATCTTTTCAAAAGAATCAAATCCAATTTAATTTTCTTTTAATAAATATCCAAAATGAATCATCATAATCCCAATGAGTTTATCATTTAAATTAAACAAAATCGAAAAGGGTTCAATCAAAGACAGAGGGAAAAATACTCTGTTTTTCAGTTGCCATAAAATAGGGTCAAATCGTAACCAGACTGTTTCATTTCAAATGAAATTAATATTGAATCATATTGTATAAGATACGATGTAACACAACACAATCGTAATCGATACAATCATAATCGAACACAATCAAAATTGATTTGTTACAGCTGTAACAATGTGTATAAGGTTCATGTTGTTTCAATCAAATATGGAAAAACTATTACAATTATTTCCAAATAAACATTCATCAAACTTCGCAATAGATTTCAATCGTTGAGCGTTTACATAGTCAACAGACAAGATCACATAGTGATCGTAACCATCAATAGCAGTGATAACCATAAACTGGGCAACAATCAAATATAGAAACAAATCGTAATCCTGGGCATAATCACTTTCGTTCCCAAATCAAATTTAAACAATATATTTGTCGCAATATGAATCGAACTAATAACACGGTCAAATGATGTGAATCGATTAGTTGGGTATAACAGTTATGACTCATATCTATTCTTAATTTGGTTATGCCTTAACAGAATGGTATTCAAATTGATCACAAAAAACATGGAATATAAAATCATAATAATTAACCATTATTACCAACCATATCGTATAGACGAAACATTGACTGTGTTTGAAATTGAAATACCAAAAAGGGCCTGTGTTTAGTAAAGATATTGACAACTTCAATAAGCAACAGAGTATCCAATTTAAGCCAATTTAAAACAATCAAATCCATAACACGATCAATCGAATCAAAGCTAAATCCAATCAAAACTAATTCGGGAAATGAAATTCGATTGATCAAAACAAAAATATGCATATAGTGCATGCTTACGTGTCAAAGCAAATCCACGCTGTAAACAGAGCTTATGAGTTTGTCATATAAACAGGTGATGATCATACCAGTGAGGCTTCTCGGGCTATGCCAATTTTGAATTGACGACTGCTGTAGCTGACTCCACATTCTTAAACAAAATTGAACCCGTTGTTCACTGTTTCTTATCAGTGGCTATCGACTTAGCCTTCTGACTGGTGAGCCTTGCAAATTGATCTTCTAGAGAATAAATTCTGGACTGCAGCATTGGCACGTCGAGGTAATACCTTTCTAACCACGAGCCACACTGATCACATGGTGGAGCAACCGGTTGATGTAAAGCGGGGAAGGTTTTTGATGCGTCACCGAGGTTTTCACAAGGCATTTTGATGCTCGGATAATTAGGATCATTTTGCGAGCAAGGAGGTAGGTTTTTGACAAAGTCGTATGAGGGTTTGTCACACAGACCTTCAGAATAGGGATACTCACTTGCCAGGTAACGTTCTACCTCCGAGTCAGAATCTTCACTCACCATGATAGGGTCTGGGCTGACAGGAAGTTTCGGTTTGTTTCTCGCCATGCGAGAGATTAATCGGGCATTCTTCTTACCTTTATAATTCGCATTAGGTTTGGTTATAGGATTTTTAGCCATGGGTTTAACACTTTCCACCTCTTTGGTCACAGAATTGGGTAAGTCAATAGGTGAGTCGGGTAGGGGTTTAGGTAACAGAGCACTGTAAGGCACAGGGGGTACTAACTTTCTCTCACTTACCACAGGTTTGTCAAACTGTGGTGGGCTTGAGTCCTCAAAATTATTGCGAATAAGAAATTCATTCCAACAGTCTCGGTGTAACCCCAAATGACAAACCACAAGCATTTTAATTAACCCGAAATGAAAAAGGCTGTTATGGGCCTGGTTTCGTTTGTATCTTTTAGACATTTTGAAGAGACTCCTTTGCAGGTAATGAGGCATATTAAGCTCATAGCCCATGAAAACCATGAGTAAACAAATATGGTACAAGAAAATGAAACCATACCGGCCCTCGCAGGTGATGAACTACTTGGTTATCATCAGCAGGTCATGCCAACGTTGCTTGAGCATGTTCGCGGGTAAAGCTTTGTCGCAGGAGTTCACCCTTCGAGACTAGAAGAGAAATGTCCATGGGACATCTTCCACTTTACAATTTTTTGACCAATTCTGTCCTATATCAGGCAGACCAGTAGCTAAACTGAGAAATTGCTCATCAATTTCCAACTGCACATCCCCAACCTTGGCTCGGCAGCCATCAAAGGTTAACACGAATTGTCGAGCCACACCAAGGTTAAATCCATCAAACTTTCGTATGAACGGGAGCCAACCAAACTCCTAAAGGTCACTGTAAGCACCGTCAAACATTAACAACACCTGGCTACCATTGGGTTCAGCCCTTACGACTGGAGCCATGGTGTGGGCAAATGGTAGGGTTCGGATAAACACACAGGAGCAAAATCGTTTGGGCTAACAGCTAAGAACGATGAAAAGGGAGGCAAATTAATGTGCGCGTGTGAAGGTGGTGGGATTATCACCGCCATGCAGCATAGTAATGGCAAGGTACAGCGCTATTCAATCAATCATAATATCGTTTGAACCATATTAATCGGCCAACCCAAAAATCAAGCGGTGGATAGTATACCAATATGCTAATGTATTGTTCAATACGAAATCAAACCCAAAGTTTAATATGAGCCATCAAACAATTCAAACCAATTGTCATTCAACATTAAATTAAAACCCAAATGTTTAACCAATCACGCCATTGTATAACTTCAAACTATTTTCATTCAATATGAAATCAAACTCATAAGTTACCCATGTGCTTGTTGCATAATGTGTAATCAAAACATTGTGGCAAGAGATAAAATCGATGAGTCAAGGGCTTATAATAATAAGGATCACATTACATAAAACAAAATCAACCATGACCCCTATATAATCAAGTATAACCCTTAAATTTGCATGCATCAATGCCTTATCAATCAAACAAAAGTCAAGTTACGCAATCACAGTAAGAATAGGCAAATGGTCATAGTTCGAAAAATCATTCCAGCCACTTAATAGCAAACCAAAGGTAAGTGCCTTTCAGAACATCAATGAGGAGATCATGACAATTCAAGAAACGATGGAGGAGTTTTCACACTTTCAGTCATGAAAACTAAATCGAACAATTTGCAAGTGCCGCATGAAATGAAAATGTCGTTTATTTGCAAAATGTGATGAAAATTTGAAGTTCAAAAGACATAGGTGTAGGCAGCTTTTAGGGAAATTGAGAAAATTGAATTGGTTGCCAACAATGGCGACACACTGGGAGAAGCAGTTATCTCTGTCAACAGAAATGATTTCAGATTAGGACAGCAGAGAAAAATTCAACTTAAAAATGACAACCAGAAAATTGTGCAAACATCATCATTTACTATCTTTTCCAGCGATGTTTTAAAAGATGCAAACTAATAACAGTCTTAAGATCAGCAAGTCATGATATTAATGATAAAATCTTCAATACTGTTGGCATGGCCACTGCTGCCAGCAGGCGTCCATAGCCTCGACAAGGTTGCCATTTAACCCACTCTGACATCTGTATCCTGTCAAGAAGCTCTAGATCAAAGTAAAGGACTTTAAAGAGGTTTCTTATAATAATTTTTTTACAGATTTTCATGTACCCGACATTGCTTCACTGCCAGCAGGCCTGTTCAGTACCCCGGCGAAGTTGTCTTGGCGCAATGCTTGCATTTACCCGCTTCCAGCGGACCTGTTCAGTATCCCGACGGGTTTACAAACACTTCCCACAGCTCTTATTAACATTTTTATTTTGGTTTTCCTTTATGGATAGCTGAGCGAGGTGACGCTGAAAAATCTTGGTATTTTATCATATTTTTTTATTTTTTTTTGACCTCATCAGAATTTTTTGACATTGTCCTTTATTCAGCTCCAGAAATGTTTTATTTTCAAAACAACTTACTATGACAGGGAGACATTATTTTGAGTCATTCCTTTACAGAAAATGGACAGCAAAAAAATATAATGGATGATCATAACAAACTTCACTCAGAGATTGAAATTAGAAAAATTCTTTCAAACAACAAAATTTCCAACATAAATATCGGTTTTTAGAAATATATCACTGATGTTCGTACAATCTTTCAGAAGTTATTTCAGCGAAGAGATATTTCCATGGTCTCAATCTGAATGGCTCAGTGCACAAGTATGCATATTTTTCAAAAACACCAAACTGATCAATTAGACCAAAAACGAAAACAAAGGAAAAATAAAAACAAAAGAAAATATTTACATAATATACAAGGGTAGTAATCAGGCAAAGTATCTTTTCAAGGCTTGGCCATTCACCGAATAGGTGTCAAGCTGCCCTTCAAGATTCTGTAATCGAAAGGAACTAGGAACCAACTTTTCAGCAATCAAAAATGGCCCAAGCCACAAATTTTGAAACTTGGTGTGCTCACCCTTTCCTTCGTGTGGTTTGTCCCACTTTAAGACGAGATCGCCTACTTCGAAATTCCTATCAGAAGCAGAATTAGAATCGAACCAGCTTTTAATCAGTTGTTGATGTTGGTCTAACTTACACTTAGATTGGGTTCTTACTTCTTCTAACTTCATCAAAGCGTTAATACGGCTTTCTAAAGGGGGACAATCTTCTTCTTGAGCTTTTTGTGACAATTGGAACGAAGGAAGAAGAATGTGAGGTGGCAGAATGGCTTCTCTGCCATAAACAAGGAAAAAGGGGGATTTACCTATAGCGGCTTTGGGTGTTACCCTATCAGCCCATAGTGCATTAAGCAGTGCACTGTGCCAGTTCTTGTGATTTCCAGCCACAATTCTCTTGATAATCTTGATCAAGTTCTTGTTTGTTGATTCTGCTAAGCTGTTTCCCTGGGGGTAGTAACTAGTAGAAAATTTCAGCTTTATTCCTTTCTCCAAATCGAACTCACTCATCTCAAGAGAAGAAAATTATGAAGCGTTATCAAAGACTAGACAATCAGGGATACCGAAACGAGTGATGATATTCGAGTTTAGAAAAGCAATCACCTGACTTGTGTTAACAGTTCTTAGCACGGCGGCTTCAGACCATTGAGTAAAGTAATCAGTGGCTGTCACAATATACTTGTGTTGTTGTGAGGATGGAGGGTTAATAAGACCTATGATATCAAGTCCCCATTGGTGGAAATGAGAATCAACCGAAACGGGTTGCAAGGGGAAGGCTGGTTTTTGCAATTGCCCTGATGCTTTTTGGCAAATAATACATTTACGACACAAGGCATGGGCATCTCTAAAAAGTGTGGGCCAGTAGTAACCAGCTCCTAAAACCTTATGAGTAGTGGTGTCACCACCGAAGTGACCACCAGCTTCTCCTGCATGCAACTCAAGCAAGACTTTCTCTGCTTCGTCCTTTTCAAGACAACGCATCAGTACGCCATCGAAATTCTGACAAAACAATATACCATTAACCAGATGAAAGGAGGTGGACTTTAGTCTCAATGCTCTTCTTTTGGTGGGGTCAAGGTGACGGGGTGTTGATCCATGTTCAAGACCAAATCTAATATCATCGTACCAAGGACTTACGAGGTTTTGTGTGCAACAAATCAAACTCTGATCGCGTTGTTCTAGGTTTGACGTATCACTATCTTCTTGTTGTCCTGAATCAACAACCAACTTACACAACCCTTGGCCTCTCACGATATGTGTTGGGGTGATCTCTAAGTCATACTCCTGTAAAGAGGTGACCCAGTTGGATCTTTTCTCTCCCAACTCCTTTTGCACTAACAAGTTCCTTACGGCAGGGTAGGGGACAATGATCTTCATCCTTGACTTCAAAATATAGGACCGAAAATGATTAACTTCTTTAAAAACAGCGTAGGCTTGTCGACCAACTGCTGGATAGTTAATTTCAGCACCTTTGAAAGCATATCTCATAAAGGCGATGAGTACTTTGTTGTTCTCAGAGTTCTTCTGAGTTAGGACTGCGGCATAGGAACGATTAGAGGCAAAAGTATAGAGTGTAAAATCTTGAAAGAAATCAGGGCTCATGAGAGACGGAGCGTCAAATATGGCCTTCTTTATAGCATTGAAATCTTGGTTTTCTGTGGGTCCCCAGTGATATTGGGTGTCTTTCTTAATCAGGTTCTGGAGAGGCCTGACCATTTCGAAGAAGCTGGGGACAAATCTTCTCACGAAATTAATCTAGCCTAGGAAAGACTGCATGGATTTCTTGGACGTAGGTGGAGGAAGTTTAGCGATGACTTGGTTCCTCTCAGGGTCAATAATCATTCCATCACTAGAAACATTGAATCCTAGTAATTTACTTTGTTCCACTGCAAAAATGGACTTCTTGGGGTTAAAGGAGATGTCCTATTTACGACATCGTAGCAAAATGGCTCGCAAGTGAGCTAGATGATCATCTTTGTTTTTAGAGTAAACGGTCACATCATCTAAGTAAACTACTATGGAGTGATTGATTAAGCCTCTAAAAGCAATGTCCATTGCTCTCTGAAAGGTAGCACCAGCGTTAATCAATCCAAAGGGCATTTTGCGATAAGCATAAGTGCCCCACGGGGTACGGAAGGTAGTTTTTAGTTGGTCTGGCGGAGACATCAAGACTTGGTTGTATCCAGAGAAACCATCCAGTAAGGATAGCCTCTCGGAACCAGATACTTGTTGAAGAATCTGTTCCATGGGCGGGACAGGATAATTATCTTTGTCAGACGCTTTGTTGAGGTTTCAGAAATTGACACAAAGTCGAATTTCCCCGTTTTTCTTCCGAACTGGGACGAGGTTGGATACCCATTGAGTGTGTCTAACAGGAAAAATTATTTTATCACTTAGGAGTTTATTCAATTCCTTTTGAATGGTCGGTTCTAGTTTAGGATGCATTTTCCTCAGTTTCTGTTGGAAGGGTAAGGTTTGGGGTTTCATCGGGATGACATGGTGCATAATATTAGGATCGAACATTTTAAGATCATCGTACGTCCATGCAAAGACATCCTTGAATTCTTTAAACAATTTAACAAAAGCATCTTTTTCTTGTTTAGAACATCCCAAGCCTAGATTGATACACTAAGGATTCTCACTAGTTCCTAAATTAACTTTTTCATAAGACAATGAGGAACTATTGGTTTTGCAATTGACCGTCTTTTTAAATTTATCTTCGAAATCATAAAAATTTTCTAATCTAACAACAGATTTGGGTATGAAATTTACCATGTCTGATAGAGCTTCAGGAGATTTCGGGTTAGGTATTACCGTAAAGTCATGCAAATTGTCGTCGTGCGTTTGTTCATCTATCACTGCGCCTTGAAAGGTTTCTTCCATATGCAGAAAGTTAATGATCTGTCGATCATCATCAAATACTCTCCAGTTTGTGATATTGTCAGGAACGGATGGTCAAAACAATAACTCCATGGAGAATGCGTTTGGGGATAATCCTTCTGCAGGAAGAAGTTTAGAGGCAACATTAGCTAGTAGATCTGCTTCAGCATTATTTAATCTAGGAATGGAATTTATATTAAAAGAAGAAAATGTGTTCATTAAACTCCATACCTCAGATTGGTAACATTTGAGATGCGGGGTAAGACAATGTATAGAATCCCTTACCTGCCTAACCATTATCTCAGAGTCACCGAATACGACCAAATTTTGAATGTTCATATCCAGAGATTTTCTGAGACCTTGCAGTAAAGCCTCATATTTTGCAGTATTGTTAGTGCATTCAAATTCTACTCTACAAGCCAATAACGTTTTGTTACCTGCCAGATCAATGATGATACAACCTGCACTAGCTCCTTCTTTAGACTTGGAACCATCGAAATATAGAGACCAAATTTGATTTCCATCAGGTTCATGGGACTGTTGTATATAAGCTGTTGGTTGCACGTATGCTATGATCTCGGACTGTTGTTCTGGATTTTTGATAGGTGAAACTTCAGCCATGAAATTTTCAAATAAGGTGTCCATCCCTTGGACTTCGGGTGAATCAGTAGGGGGCGTGTATGGTTCATTAGGGTCATTCAGATCTGTGACCGTGAACTTAAGGTAACACTCATGATTCACTCTGATCTTGTTGGGCTTACCGTTCTCTGGAAGCCATAAGTGAGACCAGTCCGTTGCAAAGTAACCATGTAGTTGCTCCGACCAGTCCCTGCTCAAAAACATGCCATACACTTCTGGAATATCCACCACAATTATATCAATAACCTAATGAACTTTTGGGTTAGACGATAATCTAATCAATACATTTTTTAGTTTGCCTATAACTTTTACATCTGTTCGATCAAGTTGTATGATTTTCAAAGACGATGGTTCTACTTCAGCGTTTATCTTTTGGTAGACTGACCAAGGCATCACATTGGATGATGCTCCCGATTCAACCATACAATTATGCACATTTCTGTTGAAGATTTCAAAAGTTAAAAGAAAAGGAGGTACATTCTTGCGAGTACTTAGAGTAGTAGCTTGTGGTTTCTTACTCGCAGTTTCTAAGACTACTTTATCTAAATTATTTACATTATTCACATTATCTACATTATTTATAGGGGTTGCAGGAAGGCTTCCTTTATCTTGAAGATCAGAATTATTTTTGGTGGAAGTCTTCTGTGGAACTTTGCTTTGCCCAACCTTGTTACCATTTGAATTACCATTCTTGCCATTATCTGAAATATTTTGCAAGATCTTCTGTAACAAAAATGGGAACTTTAACAACTCATAAATAGAAATGTTAGCCCTTAATTTTTTAAGATCTTCAACAACATCATAATCTAATTTAGGGTTGACATTACTCTGTTTAGTTTCTACTGATTTAGATGGCTTTGGAGGTGAAGTCGTAGCATTTTCGGCAGGAGGTTTATTTGTTGTCTTACTCCTAGTGTTGTAAGGGTGAACAGTCTCGAAGTTGGCTTGGAAGATACTATCCGAGAAGTGTCCAAAGATGTTTGGAGAAGACTCTTCTTCTTGAACTGTTTCCTGCTCGACCTCCTCCTGAGGAATTTCAGGAGGCATCAAGTCATCCTGGGCTCCTAGAATTGTCTGAAGAGCACATTGCAAACTTTCTAGGTTCAAGCTTTCAGGGTTAGGATTAGGCCAGTTGGTTTGAAAAGGATTTTGGAAAGGGGGTTTGTATGGTCCTTTACTCGAAGAAGCTTCTTCAGTTGACCTTTTTAAGTCTATAACTTGATTAGACAATTTTTGTACAACTTTGCTTAAATTTTCCAAATCAGAGTTTTCGGTTTGTGTTTTGTTTTGTGTAGGTCTGGGGAGAATTTCAATCTTCTTTTTGGAAGAAGAAACAGTCTCAGTTTCGTTGATAGAAGAGTCCTTAAGACTAAGTATATCTTTTTCAATCTGAGTAGCCTCTTTGAAGGCTTCTAACAACGTAGCCTTTTTAGATATTTTAACCCAAATAGCTATACTTTGATGTAGATCTTTAGTGTAGTAAGCTATTACAAAACTCTCAGAAGGCATCGAATCTGGAGGGATTCAATTTTTAAGCGTTAGAAATCTTTGATTAAAATCTCTAACATTTTCTTTGGATTCATTTTCAAGCTTGAGAGATCCATGACTAAGACTTCTGGAGGTTTTCCATCTCCAAATTTTTCCAAAAAACAAGACTCAAACTTTTCCCAAGACACTATTGTATGAGTCTGTTGGGAAAAGTACCAAGTGGATGCGTTACCCTCAAAGGTATAAGGGAACAACCTACAGACAATGTCTTCATGTTCAACATTGTGGAGTCTGATGGCTAACATAAATTTTTTGATATGATCTTCAGCTATTTGTTTTGAATCGGGATCAAACTTAGGAAGCCATTTCTCCGGGTACTTAGGTAAAGGGTG
>JASDQU010392443.1:0-10973 GCA_032191745.1 Picea mariana | reverse complement strand
ATTAATTAAAATTAATAATCCCTATGCATCTATTTAACCAGGGTTGTTACAATTCATATCTACCTAGTCTTACATGAATCAGACTTAAATGTCTTAATGTTCTACAGATGAGAGAAATCGCTCAAGATCTATTTAAAACCTCTAAGATATAAATGCAAAGTATGCCATCTTCCTTACTATTACATTAATTCCTTTTAAGTTCAAAATTCAAAATGGTTCTTATGAAAACGTGCTCTTTTTCTTCCTCCATGCGTCCAACTATATCTTTGGCTCAGTCGCGTGCTTTGGATTTTCACGATGCTCCTGCATCATACTCCCTCGCTTGAAAATTTTCATGAATTCCTGTTCATGAGCTTTTTCACAGTCTATCCATGCTTTTGAATTTCTGCTTCATCTTCCCAACTAGCATCTTCAACTAGATGTCCCTTCCAGTTGACCAAGTATTCAAAATACTCTTTTCTCCTAGTCTTATTGCTCACCCTCTTGTCAATTATGCTTTCCATCTATGGCTTTTCAGCTACAGACATTTGATTAGTCCATTGAACCTCTGCCCATTCATCCTCTACTCCTGCTTCTTCAGCTTTGTAAGGGTACAAATCCACAACATTGAATATCGGAGAAATTTTGATCTCATTGGGTAATTCAATCTCATATGTGTTTGCCCCAAATTTCTTCATGACCTTGCATGGTCCAATCCTTTTCATCTTCTGCTTGTTATATGTCCCCCTTGGGAACCTCTCCTTCCTCACATGTGCAAGAATCATATCACCAAATTCAAATTGAAGTTATCTCCTATGTTGATCCGCTCCGCGCTTGTATTCTTGATTTGAATTTTGAAATCATTCCTTGACTCGACTGTGAAGCTCCTTCATTGCTTCTGCAAAATTCTCTACACTAGCACTCCTGAATTCATTTTGTTCTAAATCTCTCAATTCAGAAACTCCCCTTGGATGCATTCCATATATAATTGGGAATGAACTCTTCCCTGTGCTTCTGTTGAGTGAGTCATTGTAAGCAAATTCTGCATGTGGCAGAATATGATCCCATTAACTGTGGTGTTCAGTCACTAGGCTCCTCAACAAATCCCCCAAGCTTTTGTTCACGAATTCTATCTTCCCATCCATCTGAGGATGATACACTGAGCTAAAAGACAAACTTGTCCCCAGCTTCTTCCATAAAGTCCTTCAGAAATGTCCCTCAAACTCAGTATCCTGATCAGAAACTATACTCCTTGGAAAGCCATGAAGTCTGATGACTTCCTTGTAAAACAGATTCACAATGTGAGTCGCATCACTGGTTTTCTCGCATGGTATGAAATGTTCCATCATGGAAAATCCGTCGACTACCACAAAGATTGAGTCATAACCTATTTGTGTTCTTGGTAGTCCCAATATAAAATCCATGCTCACTACATCCCACCACCTTGTAGGTATGGGTAATGGCTGGTATAACCCTGTGTTCTTCCTTTTCCCTTTTGTGTGTTGACAAATCTTGCATCTGTCCACAAATTTCTTGACATCTGTTCTCATCCCTGGCCAAAAATATGAGTCATTCAACTTTGAGAATGTCTTATCATGACCGAAGTGTCCAACCAATCCTCCACTGTGTTTTTCTTTCAGTAAGTTCTCCCTCATGGAGCATTTTGGAATACATAGCTAATTTCCCCTGAACAATAATCCATCATGAATCATGTATTCGGTTCACTGGCTTCTATCCCTGAGAATTGGATTATCAGATGCCTCATATTCTTCCTTAAAATATGGATCATCCCTGTACATATCTTTGAGGTTATCAAAACCCAAAGTTTTGACTCTGAATTCTTGCATAAGCAAACATTTCTTGCTCAAAGCATCAACAACTTTGTTAGCAGTTCTAGAAATATGCTTAATCATAAAAGTAAAATTCTACATGAATTCAACCCACTTAACATGTTTTTGGTTCAACTTCTCCTATTGAGTCACGAATTGTAAAGCATGATTATCACTGTACAAAACAAACTCCTTGGGAACCAAATAGTGTCTCCATTTCTTCAGTGCTTGTATGACTGCATAGAATTCCTTTTCATATGTGGAGTACTTAATCTTTGCTTCATTCAGTTTTTCACTGAAGTATGCGATCGGTCTGTTGTCTTGGCTCAAGACTACTCCAATTGCAAATCCACTTGCGTCAAACTTGACCTGGAATGTCTTGATAAAGTACGACAGAACCAGAATTGGTTGCTCTGTCATCTTCTTCTTCAACAGATTGAAGCTCTTCTCTGCTTCTTCTCTCCAGTGAAAAGATTTATTTCTTTTCTTCATCGTATCCAACATTCATGAACTAATTCCACTGAAATTCTGGATGAATTTCCTATAGAAACTAGCTAAACCATGGAAGCTTTGAACTTCAAACACACTTTTCGGTGATGGCCAATTCTTAATTGCATTCACCTTCTCCAGATCCATCTCCAGTTCATTTGAAAAGATAATAAAACCCAAATAAATGAGTTTTTTCCTCATAAATGATAATTTATTCATATTAATCGGTAATTTTTCTTGTTTTATCCTCCTCATTACGACAGCTAAATGCTTTAAGTGCTTTGCTTCTATCTTGCTGAAAATTAATATATCGTCAAGATATACAATGACGAATTTCCCAATTAAATATTTCAGGACTTCGTTCATCAACCTCATGAAGGTACTGGGTGCATTTGTTAAACCAAATGGCATGACAAGCCATTCATATAGCCCCTCATTCGTCTTGAATGCTATCTTCCATTCATCACCTTCTCTCATGCGAATTTGATGATATCCACTTTTCAAATCAATCTTTGAAAAAAATCTTGCTCCACTCAGGCAATCCATCAAGTCATCCATCCTTGGTAATGGAAATCTATATCTGATGGTAATCTTATTGATTTCCCTTGAGTCTGTACACATCCTCTAGCCTCCATCTTTCTTTGCGCTGAGCATTGTTGGAACAACACATGGACTCAAGCTTTCTCGAATCAATCCTTTGTCCATTAAATCCTGGACTTGCCTCTTGACTTCTTCATTCTCTTGCGGTGTCAACCTATACACGACTTTGTTTGGTAAACTGGCTCCAGGTATAAGATCAATGTGATGACTTATACTTTTGATAGGTGGCAACGAACGAGGTAGTTCCTCCACTACTATATTAGCAAATTCTTCCAGCAACTTCTAGATTTCCTCTGGTAAATCATCCATTCTCGTACTGGTCAAAACAATTCTAGGCTTCCTGACCACAACAAATTGCGTGTCTTTCTTCTTCTTAACCTCATTAAGAAGTTCCTTCCCACTCATGAGAAGTACAATGTTGCTTGTCTTTGTTTTCACCTCTTTATCCTTAATTGGCAACAACATGTGAGTCCTCCCATTCTTCTCCAGGGTGTACATGTTCTTTTGCCCATCATGAATCACATTTCTATCATATTTCCATGGTCTACCTAGAAATACATGAAAAACATCCATGGGTATGACATCACATAATATTTCATCCTTATATCCCCCTAATTTAAATTCAACTAAACATTGTTTAGTGACATTTACCTAATGTCCTTTTTGTAGCCACCAAACTCTGTATGGGCTTGGATGTACGATAGTCTCTAGCTCCAGCTTTTCTACCATCTCTGTAGAAACGATATTGTCTGTGCTACCGCTGTCCATGATGACTTTGCATACTCTATCTTTTGTTTTGCATGCAATCCGAAATAGACTGTTCCTTTGGGCTCGATTGTCTTCCTTCTTCTCTGGCATTAAGAGAACTTTACTCATCATTAAGGATCTTCCGCCCTCAGTATCTTCTGCCTCAACATCTCGTCCTTATTCTTTGGTAATGTGAGTCTCACCACCTTCTTTCTTTTGATCTGGACACTCATAAGATTTATGTCCATTTTTCCCACAGAAAAAACATTTCACTTCACCTCCTCGACCTCTTCCTCTTCCTCTAGCTCGAGGAAAAGTATTTCTATCAACATACTACCCTCTCTATGAGCTTCCTCCTCTCTTAGTTTGAGTTTGAGGTTTCTTTCCTTCTTCTTTAGGTCTTTGAGTTCTGTCTTGGGAAATTGTCTTGCCTCTGGCTTGACTTCTGCCTCGGCCTCCTTGAATTTTTTTTCAGCTCAGCTCCTCTTCATATTTCAGAGCCATCTGATAATCATCTTCTACAGTCTGAAGGGTCATCATGCTCATCTCATCCTGAATGTCATATCTCAGACCATTCATGTGTCTAGAAACTTTTCCATCATCGCTTTCCCAATGAACTACTCTGATGTTTATCCTGTAGAACTCTTTAGCATATTCCTTCACTTACATAAGATTCTGTCTCAAATTTTGCATCTTCTGAAACATAGTGATATGATAATATTAGGGTATAAACTTGGCCTTCATCTTCGCAACCATTCTAACCCAAATTTTGATTTTATGCTTTCCTTTGCAGCGTCTGTCAGCCTGTAGTTCATCCCACCATAGTGTTGCATGCCCTTTAAGTCTAGTGAAAAAATGTTTGACTTTCTTGTCTTCCTCGACATCCTCAAATTCAAAGTATTTATCCAGAGCTCTAATCCAATATAGAATCTTTTCAACATCCAGGTTTCCCTCATACATTGGAATGTCCATTTTTTCTCTGGCACCTATCCTTGCAATAGCTCTAAATAGGCATTCATCTGTAGCATGTTCGACTGTGACTTCTTATCCTTCGTGTCCAGCTTCATTTTCATTGTCAGCCTTGTTGATATCCCCAATGTCAACTGTGCGCCTCTGTGTTGTCTCCATAACATCAAGCCTGGCACGTAGTTCACACATTTCCCTTTCCACTATTGGATCAGGCATCGCCACTGGCCTGTCTCTTCTTCTCGGTGGCATGGCTAAGAAATATTCCCCTGTTCTCTCTGCTACAAAAAGAAAAGACTTCATTCTACAGCTCTAATGTGTATCAGAGTACTCTTTCTCCTCTCTCTTCCTCTGTCTACAATATACAAATAGAGTCAACTATGATACCACTTGATGCAGACCTCGACCCTCGGGCCAAGATTCACGTAGGATCGTTCTAATTCTCCTTAAGTCGAAGTGGCTTCTTTGGCTCCCTGTCGAATCCTTTAACAATAGTGATCCACAATTCCTTGCGCAAGCACCTTTCGCAGCTCGCATGTTTAGGGTTTGAAGGCCCTCAAACCTTCGGGCCCTTCTTTTACGAGGTTTCGAGACACAAATCCAATAAAGATTTGACCTCTTCAGTGACCCTCGAGACTCACAACTTTGCCACTTCTGATGTTGAACCCTTGTGCCTCTTTCTTACAAGATCCTGAAGCATGAGAATTCAACCATGGTGTTGACTCCCTTTTTGAATGAAACACGTCCACCACCTATCACTACTTCTTCCTCTCTCTAGGCGTCTTATTCTCATGCCACCTATTAACCACGTGGGTCCCACCAAGAGGATATGCCACGTGTTGTACAAGCCCTCACAACTCTTAAGCTCGTGACTTTTGCAATCGAAACTAACTTCTTTCAACCTCTGAGATCCTGATATGCGATATAACAAAGAGGTTGCTCCTACTTCTCGCTATTCGGAAATTCATGCAACCAAAGTATTTGGTCTTCTCTCCTTTTTCATGATATGTGATATTCCACGTAGATTCAAATCTGATGGTTCTCCTACGGCTCTGATCCAATAGTCTGGATCTCTCCCTCCACTTCTCGCAAGCTTGGAACTCGTGACTCCAAGAGTTTTCTCCTCCACTTCCAAACTCACGAACCTCGAGTTCACGAAATGACACCTCCAACGAGATCAATGGTTATGGCCTTGCTCTATTTAATGACCTGCATTAATTTGGGCTTCTGGGGTATCGAGAGTTCAGAACTCTCGATCCCAAATGCTACCTACTCTACTTTCCGACAAGCAAAATGCCAAAATATTGAAACTCCATGAAGATTTATGTCATGACTCGCAACTTCGGGACTTTCGTTCCTCTATGCTCCACTCTTCACAGTCAGGATCCCCAAGATACCGAGATGATCTGATGGCTTGTGCAAAACACGATCAATGTCCACGTTGATTCTGGATCCTAAAGTGATGAGTTTTCCTACCTCTAACCACCCTGCAACTTCTCTGGATCCTACAGTCCTCACGGCTTCACGAATTCTCCACAGAGAATTCCAACCATTCGTTCCTCCTTGACAACTTTTGTGAAATGAACCAAAGTTCTTCCACTGGAACTTAACTTCTGTGAGACGTTTTCAATATCTTTCTCCCTTTGGGTACTTTCAAATGTGTTTACCCTCCTGAGCTATCTCTGGAAACTTCAAGCCTTGAATGAACTCCTGCACGCACTCCTTGCAGAAATCTATCAAATACTTCTAGGTATTTGATCTCTTCGACTCTGTGCACTCCTTGCAACAATAGTCCTTAAATATTTAACTTTAGTTGATAAGTCCTGAGACTTTCAATAGCCTGCGGACTCATTTCACGACTTTCTATTCTTCTCCTGCACTTATGCTGGAATGAGAACAACGGTATCCCTCCAAAGCTTTCTGAGATAAAACTCAGAACCCTTGTCAACACACACCTTGGAGACGTTTCACTGCACTCCTTGCAAGAACTTCTCTCAGGATGAGAAAAAATTGAAAATCATTATCTCTCTCTCTCAGACTTCATATACTTAACAAAAAATCACACATTCAACACAACATTGAAACAAATGCATAAACAGAGAGAATAAAATGACCATAAGAATACCATTCACCATGTATAAACAAAAAACATCATAACACCATGAAATCTGATTCAAAGCTTCATATATTAATTCAAAACTCTTGTACATGGATTCTTCTCTACAGCTCTCTCCTCTTCTTCTTTCTGCTAATGATACAATAATACAAGAATGAGGGTGTATATATCCGTTTTCCCTCCTATGTTCTATAACTGTCTAATCTAACATTCATATCTACCTACTCTTACATTAATCAAACTTAAATGCCTTAATGTTATACATATGAGAGAAATCGCTCAAGATCTGTTTACAACCTCCAAGATATAAATGTAAAGTACGCCATCTTCCTTACTATTACAATAATCTGTTTTAAGTTCAAAATTCAAAACAGTTCTTATGAAAACATGCTCTTTTCCTTCCTCTGCGCATCCAACTATTTCTTTGGCTCAATTGCATGCTTTGGATTTGCACGATGCTCCTGCATCATACTCCCTTGCTTGAAAAGTTTCATGAACTCCTGTTCCTGAGATTTTTCACGGTATGTCCATGCTTCTAAATTTCTGCTTCATCTTCCCAACTGGCATCTTCAACTAGATGTCCCTTCCATTTGACCAAGTATTCAAAATACTCTTTTCTCCTGGTCTTCTTGCTGACCCTCTTGTCAATTATGCTTTCCATTTATGGATTTTTAGCTACAGGCATTTGTTTAGTAAATTGAACCTCTATCCGTTCATCCTCTGCTCCTGTTTCTTCAGCTCTATAAGGGTACAAATCCACAACATTGAATATCAGTGAAATTCTGATCCCATCGGGTAATTCAATCTCATATGCGTTTGCCCCAAATTTCTTCATGACCTTGCATGGTCCAATTTTTTTCATCTTATGCTTGTTATATGTCCCCCTTGGGAACCTCTCCTTCCTCACATGTGCAAGAATCAGATCACCAACTTCAAATTGAAGTTCTCGCCTGTGTTGATCCACTCTGCACTTGTATTCTTGATTTGAATTTTGCAATCGTTCCTTGACTCGGCTGTTAAGCTCCTTCATTGCTTCTGCAAAATTTTCCGTGCTAGCACTCCTGAATTCATTTTGTTCCGAATCTCTCAATTCAAAAACTCCCCTTGGTTGCATTCCATATACAATTTGGAATGGACTCTGCCCTGTGCTTCTGTTTAGTGAGTCATTGTAATCAAATTCCACCTGTCGCAGAATATGATGCCATCGACTGTGGTGTTCAGTCACTAAGCTCCTCAACAAATCCCCCAAGATTTTGTTCCCGAATTCTATCTTCCCATCCATCTAAGGATGATACGCTGAGATAAAAGATAAACTTGTCCCCAGCTTCTTCCATAAAGTCCTTCAGAAATGTCCCGCGAACTTAGTATCCTAATCAGAAACTATACTCCTTGGCAAGCCGTGAAGTCTGATGAGTTCCTTGAAAAATAGATTCGCAGTGTGAGTTGCGTCACTGGTTTTCTGGCATGGTATGAAATGTGCCATCATGGAAAATTTGGCGACTACCATAAAGATTGAGTCATATCCTCTTTGTGTTCTTGGTAGTCCCAATATAAAATCCATGCTCACTGAATCGCACGGTCTTGCATGTATGGGTAATGGCTGGTATAACCCTGTGTTCTTCCTTTTCCCTTTTGTGTGTTGACAAATCCTGCATCTGTCCACAAATTTCTTGACATCTATTCTCATCCTTGGCAAAAAATATGAGTCATTCAACTTTGAGAAAATATTATCATGACCGAAGTGTCCGACCAATCCTCCACTATGTTTTTATTTCAGTAAGTTCTCCCTCATGGAGCATTTTGGAATACATAGTTGATTGGCCCTGAACAATAATCCATCCTGGATCATGTATTCAGTCCACTAGCTTCTATCCTTGAGAATTGGATTCTCAGACGCCTCATATGCTTCCTTAAAATCTAGATCATCCCTGTACATCTCTTTGAGGTTATCAAAACCCAAAGTTTTGACTCTGAATTCCTACATAAGCAAACATTTCCTCCTCAAAGCATCAACAACTTTGTTAGCAGTTCCATAAATATGCTTAATCACAAAAGTAAAATTCTACATGAATTCAATTCATTTAACATGTTTTTGGTTCAACTTCCCCTGTTGAGTCATGAATTGTAAAGCATGATTATCACTGTACACAACAAACTCCTCGGGAACAAAATAGTGTCTCCATTTCTTCATTGCTTGTATGAATGCATAAAATTCCTTGTCATATGTGGAGTACTTAATCTTCGTTTCATTCAATTTTTCACTGAAGTATGTGATCGGTCTGTCATCTTGGCTCAAGACCGCTCCAATTGTAAATCCACTTACGTCACACTTGACCTGGAATGTCTTGCTAAAGTATGACAGAACCAGAATTGGTTGCTCTGTGATCTTCTTCTTCAGCAGATTGAAGCTCTTCGCTGCTTCTTCTATCCAGTGAAAAGATTTATGTCTTTTCTTCACCATATCCATCATTGATGTGCTAATTCCACTGAAATCATGGATGAATTTCCTATTGAAACTAGCTAAACCATGGAAGCTTCGAACTTCAAACACACTTTTCGGTGATGGCCAATTCTTAATTGCATTCACCTTCTCCGGATCCATCTTCAGCTCATTTGCAGAGATAAAAAAACCCAAATAAATGAGTTTTGTCCTCATAAATGATGATATATTCATATTAATCAACAATTTCTCTTGCTGTAACCTCCTCATTACGACAACTAAATGCTTTAAGTGCTTTGTTTCTGTCTTGCTAAAAATTAATATATCGTCAAGATATACAATGATGAATTTCCCAATGAAACCTTTCAGGACTTCATTCATAAACCTCGTGAAAGTACTGGGTGCATATGTTAAACCAAATGGCATGACAAGCCATTCATATAGCCCCTCATTCATCTTGAATTCTATCTTCCATTCATCACCTTCTCTCATGCGAATTTGATGATATCCGCTTTTCAAATCAATCTTTGAAACAAATCTTGCTCCACTCAAGCAATCCATCAAGTCATCCATCCTTGGTAATGGAAATTTATATCTGATGGTAATCCTATTGATTTCCCTTGAGTCTGTACACAACCTCTAGCCTCCATGTTTCTTTGTGATGAGCATTGTTGGAACAATGCATGGACTCAAGCTTTCTCAAATCAATCCTTTGTTCATTAAATCCTCGACCTGCCTCTTGACTTCTTCATTCTCCTGTGGTGTCAACCTATACACGGCTTTGTTTGGTAAACTTGCTCCAGGTATAATATCAATGTGATGAATTATACTTTTGATAGGTGGCAACAAATGAGGTAGTTCGTCCACTACTATATCAGCAAATTCTTCCAGCAACTTCTGGATTTCCTCTGGTAAATCATCCATTCTCGTACTGGTCAAAACAATTCTAGGTTTCCTGACCACAACAAATTACGTGTCTTCCTTCTTCTTAACCTCATTAAAAAGTTCCTTCCCACTCATGAGAAGTATAGTGTTGCTTGTCTCTATTTCCACCTCTTTATATTTAATTGGAAACAACATGTGAGTCGTCCCATTCTTCTCGAGGGTGTCCGTGTTCTTTCTCCCATCATGAATCACATTTATGTCATATTGCCATGGTCTACCCAGTAATATATGACAAACATCCATGGCAATGACATCGCATAATATTTCATCCTTATATCCCCCTATTTTAAATTCAACTAAACATTGTTTAGTGACATTTACCTGATCTCATTTTTGTAGCGAGGAAACTCTGTATGGGCTTGGATGAACGATAGTCTCCAGCTTCATCTTTTATACCATCTCTGTAGAAATGAGATTGTCTATGCTACTGCTGTCCACGATGACTTTGCATACTCTATCTTTTGTTTTGAACGCAGTCCGAATCAGATTGTTCCTTTAGGCTAGGTTCTCTACGTTATTCTCTAGTATTAAGAGAACTTTCCTCATCATTAAGGATCTTCTGCCCTCAACCTCTTCTGCCTCAACATCCTGTCCTTGTGCTTTGGAAATGTGAGTCTCACCACATTCTTTATTTAAGTCTGGACACTCAAAAGATTTATGTCTATTTTTCCCACAGACAAACATTTCACTTCACCTCCTCGGCCTCTTCCTCTTACTCTAGCTCGAGGAAAAGTATTTCTATTAGCATACTTCCCTCTGTATGAGCTTCCTCCTCTCTCAGTTTGAGTTTGAGGTTTCTTCCCTTCTTATTTAGGTCTCTGAGTTCTATCTTGGGCAATTGTCTTGCCTCTGGCTTGACTTC
>JASDQU010392440.1:0-10954 GCA_032191745.1 Picea mariana | reverse complement strand
CTACAATGCCACAGGTCTGATCAAAATTGTATGTGCCAAGTGTAATTTATGGTAGCTTCCCCACAACTTGCCGATTTTTGGCCTTTGCAGGAGATCTCACTTGTATAGTGTTCCCCGCACAAAATAATTGATATAAAATTCTGAAACTCACACCCAAAATACTACAGACTGTCCACGATCCAATGCAACTAGTCTCACACAATTTGGATACTCTAAGAAGAAGTTATGATTGATTTACCTGGAACACCTTCTTGAGACTAGTCAATAGGGCTAGTCAGATACCCTATCTTACACAGGGTGTATCTAAAAATTTAACATGACCCAGAAGCTGAACTTTTTATCAAAGATACATTACCAATTTCTGTAAATGGACTCTAGACTTGAGGGTCTGAAACATTACAGAAAATGTTTTCTAGCAAAAATTCCGCAATGACGCATTTCAGGATGATTCCAGAACCCTATCTTGTGTAGGCTATATCTCTGAAAGTATAAGGCCTCAGGAGCTGAATTTTGAACCCAATGTACCTTGATCCATCTTCTAAATATCCTCCAAGCCATTTCTTCTAAAACATTGTAGAAAAACATTTATAGCTAAAATTCCATGGTGTTTCAGATGTAGTAGTGAAACCCCAAGACCTTGAGCTCTGATACCATATGTTAAGAACCAAACATCAATATAGCATATAAAAACCTCAGGAAAAGTACTAAAAAATATTCCACTCCAGGCCAAAATCTGGAACACATATTTTTCATCCAAATTAGCTTTTTGTTATAGCCATATACATCGTGAGGCTGCATTGCAGTTTGTTTTATTTCTTTATGAAATTTTCAACATTATCTAGGAGCTGCGTTTGGACTCCCACATTGTACTCATACATGTTGTAGTCTTCAGTCCCATTGACCTACTTTTGTGGTCATTCGGTGGACATTAATAAAATTATCTTATCTTATCTATCTTGAGGACTGGAATTAACCCCAATCTTCAAAAGTTACCACCCCCTTCTCAATTTTGGTAGTCCTTCTACATCACATGTCCTTATAAATGCCATCGATTCGACAAAGTGATGATGATGTCCATATGCAAATCTATGTTTTATAAATTCAGATTGATGTCCTATCTTGAAATCTCATCAAAATATGGTCGACACTTCATCCATAATCCCAGCCTACTCAGCCCTTTAATAATGAAGATAATGCCAATTTGCTATAATTGACATTAGTATCCCTTTCTTTGATTACACCTACAAGCCTTCTGGAGCACAACAAAAATAGTTTATAATGGGTCCAAATTAAGAATGGAACTTACAAAACACCCTTGGAAAATGGCCACAGGAACTAAATTAGAGAAACAAGAGGAAACCTGGATTCCATTTCAGTCACAAAATTCTTCACGAAATGAGTTTATGCAAGGTTTTCTAAAAAATTGTTCTTTCCAGGGGAATTCAATCCTAAAAGTTAAAATAGTTAATCAAATTGTCCTACCTGTTGAGACCACAAATTGCATTGACTGAAAATTGAAGTTAAATATATTGTCATAATGACTAAAATTCATTATAGTCAAAATCTGCAGTAGAGAACTAGCATTTATTTAGAACTGATATAGATATTAGAGACCATATGATCTGCAAGAGTCCCAAACATTTTATTTTTTATAGTCATATTTGATGAATTGCACAGAAAAATCATCAGTGGGTCACTAGTATACAAGGAAGTCCAAAAAAATTAAGTTGATTCTCTGTGAGCAAGTCTTGGTTGTTGGTTGAACAGTTGTGTTCCCAAATCATGATGTACCAATGACCCCTATGTGTACAAAGACGATCCCCATCTTGAATTAGCATCACCAGTGAAGGATACTATGGATTATGCCTCCATCTTTGTTGACCACTCGAATTATTACACTTTTCTGGTGAAACCTCTAATAGTTTCAATTGTCAATTATTTTTCCTTGGAAATTCACAGGTACTCTTGCTTATCAATTCCAAATGTAAGAGGTATTTCTACAATCCCCTGAAGCCATCCAAGCTTACCTGGACTGCAATGTACCAGAAACAACACAAGAAGGTTAACTGGTCAATTTTTATGGCTATATGTTGCAGATTTTGTGTAGTGGGTTATGCATGTGCACTCATCGCTTGTTATTCCCATCACTAGGAAATTCATGATGAGCAAGTAAAGAAGAGGAGACATAAAAAAAACAAGCCTTATTCTAGGTCTATTGTCAGTGCTTCTTTGGAAGTTATCCAGAAAAAGAGAACCTAGAAGACGGAAGTTAGAGTTGTTGCTCATGAACATGCTCTAAAGTATGACAAAAGCATTGTTTCTTGTGACAATTATATAAATGCCTTTCTCCTTAAAATTTCATGGATGAACAATTGAATTTTATTGTGTTCATGAATCATCAACATGTGAAATGATTGTGTTTTCTTACTCGGTAAGATCCAATTCTTGATATGGTGTTTTCTTACTCAGTAAGCTCCAATTCCTTAACTATGAATTTAGCAAAATATGTACATTCATAACATTTTATATGAAAAACATTGGCCAGCAGCCACCGTAAAGTAGTATCTTTTGGAACTGATAGACCTAGGTTGCTTAATATCTAGTACAAAAATGCCTTCAAGTCTTACAAAACAACTACTTCAAAAGTATGTGTAGAACTCGTTTCCAATCTACATTGGAAAATTGGAAAACCAATCTAAACATATTTCATTTCTGAACTGAGCCAACTTTTCAGAATTACAATTGGAGTTGTTGTCAATGTCTTAATTGCAAAAACAATCTAAACATTTCCATTTCTGAATGGATCCATTATTTCCATGGCTTGGATTTGGTGTCAACGAATTTATTGCAAAACTAATCTAAACATCTTTTATTTCTGAATAGAGACAATTTTTCAGAATTTCAATTAGACGTCTTAATTGCGAAACCAATCTAAACATTTCAGAATTGCATTTGTAACAACAATTAATCTAGTAGAGGAAAAATCCAAGGCAATGCAAAATAAGATAATTGATTTAATCCATAGAGAGATTCGTAAGTCTTCACGTTGTGCCTTGCTGAGTTGTGACAATTATTGTCATGGCATGGAGTTGGTGTCAACATCTTAATTGCAATTTTACTCCTGTACGATAGTGTCTACTTTAGCGTACTACTAGAAGGGTTATTAAACATAAACCTACACAACCATAGATTAGTGTACGTATTTCTACAAATATTTATTAATGGTGTTCAATATGTAAATGTAATCATGACACAACCATAGATTAGTGTACGCATTTCTACAAATATTTATTAATTTGTATTAATGGTGTTCGATCTCTAATTGTCACAACCACAGATTAGTGTACTTATTTCTACAAATATTTATTAATGGTGTTCAATCGACGTATGCTAACTCTAGAGTAGGCCATGTACACCAAATTAACAACCCTCTATTGGTTGGCTACAATCATTGATATACCCTACAACGCTGTCTACACTCCCCTATGACTAAAACTTGGTGTGGATACTCTGTTGCACATTGAACAATTCGTCCTACAGAGACATGTTGTCCATTCTACATCGAATTCCCTTGTTTGCATGTTCGGAGTATCAATTCGCCTTCATTTACAGCGATACATTTTACTAATATTTTGGAGCATACACATGTATTTATTTTCAATTAAAATGTCCTCCAACTCTGTATGATTTGACTTGAATCATTCCTAAAACATCCATATGAATGGATGGGTAGAATAATTTGTTTTGTTATTAGTAATTGGAATGATTTCTATGTAGGCACATTTGAACAACAAAAATTGTAGAGTTTGTGTGTTTAGACAAACAAGGTATGCACTTTGGTCATCATCCTTTAATGCTCAAAGATTTTTAGGCTTATTTTAAAGTTAATTTTTTTATCAACATAACATCTACATGCATAGACAATGACTTGATAAATTAGAAAGGAAATATAGGTTTTAATTACAATTCAACATCATCTCATACAAAGTTTGAAAATGTTGGGAGAAATTCATCTTTGAAGAGTTTTAAAAAAGACTGCTTAAATACTCAAAATGGTAGCAGATGCAATAAATAATGCATATGAAAACCTTCCCCTACTAAAATACTCAAAATGGTACTAGCTGAAATAAATAATTCATATGAAAACCTTCCCCTGCCTCCCCCTTTCTTATGGGGGGAAATTCCTCTGTTCCTAACTAGGACAATTGCAAAATGATGCAACAATCTCTTCAATCCCTCACCTATCAGATCCAATCACTTGCCTACATTCATAATGTAACCACTGATAAATCTAGATAAGGTGTTGCAGTGGTATCGGTTCTATATTCTAGTCCATGACAACTAAAATAGCACAAATACATCACATACAAAGAAATACAGATTATGGAAAATATATTGTCTATGTTAATTGTTTCTAATTTCCAATTAAGTTTAAACCGTCTGTCATTCCTATAACCCACGATAGCTCTCATCAAATAGGCAAGGCCAATTCTCCAGCTTGACAAAATAAAGGACATCCACAAAATGAGGTAAAGAATAATTGTATTTCTGTAGCATGAGGGTCCAAACATACAAGTATCTGCATCTTCTCATTAGTGAGATACAACTCTTACATGAACTTTACCAAATCATCTCAGTGCCTCTCTATTAGCAACGGTTGAATGACTGACCCTGTGTTACAGAGATAGGAGGGTGTTAGATAAATGACACCACAAATAAATCCCTGCAACAATATCTCATGTGTACTCTATGAAACCAACATTGCAACTCCACAAACTATTTAGATATATATAGATATAAAGACCCTGTGTCCTACAATCTCTTGTTGTCTAGACCTTTCTTTTGCCTTGGCAATCTTGTCCACAATCTCTGCCACAACCATGCAGCTCAAAAGAAGGCCAGAAATTAAATATGTTGAATACACCATTCCACCCATCTGTAGAGACAAAGTCAATCAAAAGTGGCCCCAAGGAAACCTCAATAGACCCAATACCATCTATAATAGCCGTGACGATTGCCAAATCTCTCGAATTGCCCTTAAGTGAGCTATGTGTACCGAGATCAACTGAAATGGCTATGGTAATGAGTGCATAAGTTACATTAAAAAACATTCCTAAAATCATCATGAGAACAATATTGGCAAACATTGAGATACCTCCATAAACCCGATATAAAATGAGTGCTGGAATTGTAGAGTACATGAAACTAGCTGCTGTGATAGCCCTGTCATCAAGCCTATCAAAAATATGGCATGCGAGAATTCCACCCACCACTCCTCCCAAATCGAATAAAGTAGAAAGGTTTCCAGATGACGTTACAGACAAATACTCGCCTCCAATAGCTACAATATCCAACCAGAATCAAAAGAAATTATTAAAGATTAATAGAGTAAATAATTTAATCAACTCCTAAATAGTCTTCTTGTACTAGGCCAATTTCAAAGAGAGAGCTTAGTAAGGTAAAAGGTTAACATATTTTCCTACTTGTTTAAGAAATTTCTATTCATATATTTGAAACAGAAAGTGTCACATAGATGGGTTAAAGATGAGATGTGACTAAAATGGCTAACTGGTTTGCAGAATAAGGCAAGAGAGGTTAGAGATAATTGATCAGATAATTTGTTGAATAAGATGGATGAAGAAAACTAACTATATCAACATCATCACATACATTAAAAACACATAAAGGGTCGAATATAAGTAGCAATAGTTACTTATGATTGTAGTTTACTAATGTAGAGGTAAAATGACAGTAACCAATCATTAAGAAAACAAGGTAATGAATATAAAACTCAACTCATAAGTACAGAAAAGAAGGAAAGATGAAGGTATGAACAATAATAGTGAAATAAACTTATAATTCTAGAATATATTCTAAGGTCTTCTTCATAAAAGAGTGCATAAGAGTCTTCAATCTCGAAACACAGTCCTCGAGACTGCTTTTCCCCCTCAATTACACTGTAGAAATTATTGGCTTTATAGCCTTACAATGTTTAACTGAGATCCTCCAAAGAGGGATCGAATAGCTACAAAATCTAATCTAGTTACAATAAATGAGATAAGATCCTATTTTAAGGGAATAAAACCCTGATCCTAAACTAAGTCTTCAACATCTTCACAAGCTTGTTGGATGATGAAAATCCTCTTCTAGACTCTCCAATGACGGCTAGGCCTTGAGTCACCCATTCTTCAACTGAAAAGGAGTCCTCCTTTGAATTTTCCTCCAATCTGCAAAAGACAGTCTTGTTGGTAGTGCAATACATGTGAAACTCCTCTTTGCACTACCAACTTCTTGTAGGAATATTTTTTCACAATTTTATATAAAATGCACAAAAAAACTTGTTTAAATGCTGCAAACATTGCTCCATTGCAATACTATGCCATTGTATAATCATCTTTTGCATCAAGGTTATTTAGATTCACTAAGTTGCAAGGGTTATTTCTCCAATGGCTATCAAATAATTTGGAATCCATTCATGCTGGATAAGGGCAAGAACTTTTCCAACTGTTATTAAACCTGTGATCGTATTGATCCCAGCATAATCATGAAGGTATTTCAACTCAACCTTAAGAGTTGCACTATAGCCACATGTTTTTTTTTGTAGATAAACTCCATTGAGATTTTGAGTCTGGATTGTCAATGGATTGTCCTTGATTTAAAAATGCTTGGATTACACCTCTCCTAGGATCTCCCTGAACCATGCTTTAATCATCGATGCAACACTTAAAACAATTTAATTCCTAATGTCATTCCTTGATGGATGCATCTTTTAAGTTCTCTGAGGATTGAAAATTAAGAGATATTATAGATTTGAAGGTCTAATCCACTAAACACAACTCAACTTCTAATTCTGTTTGAACTGAAGTTCTGCTATGGTTTGACATAAATTTGTCAGCTCCAAACAAGATTCAACGTTGCTAATGAACTTGATACATCATGTTATTTTATTAAATCTGAGATATTCTTAAGCAAACTGTGCTGATTTCAAATCATGTTACTTGAGGATTAAGACTGTGGCATTCCATTACAATTGTCTATGGACAGTTTCTTGACATCTCCACACATTATGTTGGAAGCATTCTTTGATTGGTTTATACTTGCAACAATTTTTTTCAACATGCTTAATGATACATGATGAAAGATTTCTAAGAAGAATAGACTCTAAATTTCTGTGATTTCTTGTATTGGCATGAAGAGTCATGGTTAAATCATAAAACTTCACTAAAATCTTGATCTGGATTTATCAACAGATGCATAAATAAACTCGCAATGATGTTGGTGTAATCTAGAAGTAAGGACTTGTTCATACTTTGGTGGTTAAATCTGTTAATTTTATCCACACAAAAAGCATTATTTGAAACATTAGACACTTAACCGGGCCTTACATATAATGCATCTAAATCTGTTGAGATATCTGGTTTGAGAATGGTCACATAACAACACTTTGGCATTGTTACTTTCTTATGTTGATGGATGATTTCAAAGTTTGATTCCGCACTTTGAAATTCTTGGGCTCATATCGTTTAAAATTTCTTGATCAGTAATTCTGAGGTCACACACTTGGTATATACCTAATGAGCTCAATTTGCAAAATGTTAAGAATTGAGCATAAAAATATGGTTAGTAGTTCCATAGTTATGACTCTTGACTCTTTATTATAGCTTATTTTGTAAATAATGAAGTTATGAACATCATATGACAAGTTACCTTTGAAGTTTGAAATTTGAACTATTGATTGAATCTTACAACTCCTTGGTAATGAATATGATGCTCTAGAGTCTATTTCATTTTTTGGTTGATGTTGTCTGTTAGTATGTTACAATCTATTGATGACAAATGTTTATGGTTGATGTTATATGTGTACTAAATGGTTGATGCTTTAATGATCATCACTAATCAATTAGTTAAGTGATCTTATGTTTATGTTTTCATTTTTTTTTCAATTGATTCTAAGGCCTTTAGAGTGACAATCCAGGGTGAGACACTTGTTCCATAGCTCTTTCCCAATAATGGCAGACACTTGTTCCCATTTTGATGTATCCCTTCACTCATATAACCTGGGAAAAGTTCAATCCTTAGGGAAACCAATCTTGAAGCTAGATGTTCAATAGCCAAAGCATGATTTTTATGAATATTAGATAGTTTGAAATCGCTCGAATGGTCTTCGTTATGAAGTAGAGGAAATTCTTGCTAGGTATTTGGATGCTTTGAAACATTCCTCGCAAAGGAGGAAACCTTGTTGATATTCCAACAAAAAACTTTTCTTCCTTGAATGTACTTGAATCCTCTCAAAATAAGCTTTAGAGATTCCATGCACAGTTTTGTTGGATGGAAACATGAATATCTCCGTCTTCACACTCAATGAGCACATAAGCAGGTGCACATCACTCGACTGGTAGATATTATTGGCATCTATCAAGTGCAACCCAAAACTTTAAGTGATTATAGACAACACAGTCTAATGTTCTAGAGAGTTAGTAGTGTTTCTGGCAATCAATACAATGGATTCTGAATATATTTAAAAGGGGGTCACTTTGGAGAAGAGATCCTAGTTTAACAAATAAACACAATGGAAAACCATCTCAAACATAGTTTTTTTTAATCAATTGTTTCCTCCACTTTTAGAATTAACTCTCCTAATTATTTCTCGTGTCTTCTATGTTCAGATCCTTGTCTGACTGAAAGGGTCAGAATTCTACTTGGTTTTGACACTATCTCTTACAGAAAACATTATGCCTCCCTAAGAAATTGTTTTTCATCCAAACAAAGAATCTTGGTTGTTACATTGTAAAGCTTGCTATGGACATCATGCACTTTGAAAAATAATGGTTGAAGAATCCCAAAAAGTATATGATTCTTTTTTTTCTTATCTAGGGAGAATCCAAAGAATTTAGAATTACTTCATTGTGACCTAGTTCTTTAAGTGATTCATCTTGTTTCTTTGTATATATTGTAATGAATGGTCCTACCACAAGAAACAATGCACAAAGAACCAAAATGTAAACCAAAGTCTTTAGTCTAGTTAGAAAAAATAAAAATCCAATGACAACATTATTTCTAACATCAATGCCATTTGTAGACTCTCCCTGTCTTTAACATCAATGACAACAATATTTCTAACAATTTTAGCTTCCGAATAAAAATTTTGCAGTAGATTAAATTCATCCTCATATTCATCATGTATTAGCGTATTGCTGGAAAATCAAGTGGAGTGCAGGTTCAAAAATATGTTTTTTCTCTTTGTCAGCATGCATAAAACAATCCCAAATCTGCCTGTCTTGAACTGATTTTTTCACAAACAACTCATGATAATTATTCATGATTCAAGTTCTCTACACTAGAAGGTCGACTCACATTTTCTTGAAAATCTTTAAGCACATCACTGCAAAATTTGTTCTCGAAGATATCTTCTTAAAGATAAAAAACAAAATCTTCCTCACTATCTCTATTGAAACAACTCACCATGGACTTTCAACATTTTAAATTCTCTTGGAATGGCATTTTTGTTCTATTTTTCTATTTTCCCTATTTTCTGCATTATACTGTTAAGCCCTAATATTGGCTCATTACCCCTTAATTGGGGCGTATTAGATTAGTAATGTTATTTATTACCCCTTAATTGGGGCATATTAGATTAGTAATGTTATTTTATTTATGTCGACTTTAGGCCATTAGTTGCAATTATACCTCCTAGTCTCCTATATATACCAATGAAACATTTTCATTTTGAATCATCTTGTACTTGAACATTTAAGTGGGATAAAAGTAGGTTACCCCCTCAAAGAGGCTTATGATATGAAATTACCTCTTTTTCAAGGCATTGAGTACTTTTCCTGAGGTTTTTCTATGCTATATTGATGTTTGGTTCTTAACATATGGTATCAGAGCTCAAGGTCTTGGGGTTTCGCTGCTACATCTGAGACACAGTGGAATTTTTGCTATAAATTTGTTTCTACAAAGTTTTAGAAGTCATGAATTGGAGGATATTTATAAGATGGATCACGGTACGTTGGTTTCAAAATTCATCTCTTGAGGCCTTATACTTTCAGAGATATATCCTGTACAAGATAGGGTTCTAGAATCGTCCTGAAATGAGTCATTGCAGAATTTTCGCTATAATGTTTTTTATGTAATGTTTCAGACCCTTAACTCTAGAGGTGATTTACAAAAATTAGTAATGTATCTGTGGTAAAACGTTCAACTTCTGGTTCATTTTAAATTTGTAGATACACCTTGTGTAAGATAGGGTATCTAACTAGTCCTATTGACTAGTCTCAAGAAGGTGTTCGAGGTAAAACAATCATAACTTCTTCCTAGAGTATCCAAATTGCATGGGACTAGTTGCATTGGATCATGAATAGTCTATAGTATTTTGGGTACTAGTTTCAGAATTTTATATCTATTATTTTGTGCGGGGCACACTATACAAGTGAGATCTCCTGGAAAGGACAAAAATAGGCAAGTTGTGGGGAAGTTACCATAAATTCCACTTGGCACATCCAATTTTGATCAGACCTATGGAATTGCAGAGAAGAAATATTAGAGAAATACATAAGAGAAAGTTTCATACCTAGAAGGGACAAAAATTGGGAGATACAATAGAAGAAATATTGTCTAGCAGAACCACCTCAAAATCAAGGTTCAAAAGTGATACTTGGCCAACATGCCACCCAAAAAGAGAACTTCTACACCAAATAAGCCTCTAAGAAATCCTACTTGGACTCTTGATGAAGGTGAAGAAATGTGTAGGGACATAAATGCACTACAAAATAAGATGGATTCAATGGAAGCTAAGTTGGATACTAAGATGGATTCAATGGAAGCTAAGTTGGACACTAAGATAGATGGTTTAAAAGGGGAGATCATGCAAGTATTCAAAAATTTCATAATAGAGAAGACACCTGAAAGTGAAAATGCATCCCATGAAATTCATGATGTGGAAACAAGGAAGGTG
>JASDQU010392438.1:0-10954 GCA_032191745.1 Picea mariana | reverse complement strand
TCAAATCATATGAAGGCATTTTCACTCATAGAAGATCAAATTTACAGGTTTTCTATCAAATTTGCACTGAGATTTTCTTATTATATGTTAATCATGAAAATGTACATTTTCATGGTCAACCATTATTGGTTTTTTCTATTTATATGAAGCGGTTTCTATAATATTGGTTAATATTGAGCACTTAGATCAGTTTTTATTAGTTTCTTTATGGCAAGTTTCACGGTGTGGGGTGTTATAGCCTTAATTTCCACACTATAGGATAGAAGGGAATCCATAAGAGGATAGAATCCAAAATACACATTTTTCCTAAGATTTGAGCCCTTTTGGAGATCCTCGTGGGACACATAGTAGACAACAAGTGAGGATCCTCCTAGGACACATAGTAGACAACAAGTGAGGATCCTTGTGGGTCACTAGTAGCTCAACAAGCGAGGATCTGTAAAACTTATATATTTGGGGAGTTACAAGGTGATAAGAGAGGGATGAGTTGGATCTTCATGGAAAGGGCCTAGGAACTCACATCATTCGAGTCTCTAGTGGTCTCTAGAAGATCTAGAATCTCTCTCAATCCTCCTCCAAAGAGATATATAACAAAGGAAAGTATTGGGAAAGAGGAGGAAGAATTCAAAGTAATGTTATGATGTCCAATTGCAAAGGTACCTATTCCATATACCACAGCCAGAAGTCGGTGAATCCTATCCTAACTAAGGAGCTAAAGGAGGAGCAAGGAGAAAGGAGGTCAAGGGAGTAAGCATGGATAAGTAAGTTATGTTTTGATATATTACACTTTCACTTATTAATAGATCATTTGGTTTTCCCCCATATCATTTGTGTTTTATTGATGAATGTTATATCTAATACATTCCTTTATAGATCTGATTAGAACAAATATTAGATCTAGAATTCTAATCCCAAGAAGAGAAGTGGAGAAGGTTTTACTTGTCTTTTGTTACAAGAAGCAGGTTGTGGAGCTTGGAGTTGGAGTTTTAATACTACAATAGACAAGAGATAAAAAGGACAAACTCAATAAAGATATGAAAACTTCACCACTCTTTAGGATAAAGATGAATCTATGTGTTTGAATCTAGATCTAGGAAAACCATTTCAAATCTAGCCCGCTTTTTGTATAGGATTACTAGACTAATCCTAGAGAGATTTTGTTGTGTATTCAGTAATATCCTTGTGTGAAATAATCCCATAACATGGGGTAATTATATAAATATATTTTTTACTATGAAATTGTTGTAAATAAACTTGTAATAATTGATTTATATCTAGCGATATCAAAATTTAAGGCATCAGAATAGCATAAAAATATTATAAAAGAAGTAGTTGGAGACTTCAAAAAGGGGTTAGCAGGTTAGGATATGTTTGGTAGCAAGGATTGTTTCCTTTGCAAGGAAACCTATAAGGCTATTGTAATCTTCTCAGACAACAAGAATTAATCTATGGATTCACTACTCATTCTCAGTAGAGTCCTATTTTTCTTTTTCTTTTTTTCAATGTTAAGCTTCTCAATTGTCATAACTATTCCTTCTTTTGATTTTTTGTTTTGCAATAATATTGTATCTAGTGTTATAAGTATATCAATTTGGTACAAAAATCGTTGATGAAATTATAAAAGGGATCATCAAAGATTACATGTTTCCATATATATACTATAGGTATTGACAGGACCTTTGTCTTTATTATTGAACCTTCTGAGAAATAAGTGAAGTATTCATTTCTATTTCATACAATATTATTCATAACCCTAATATATTTTATTTCCTACATTCAATTTATTTTGTTGGATTCACTATTTGAAATGCTCAACGACACATCATTTATTCATCTCAGCTTCACAAGGACTTCCTTACTCACTATTTGGTCTGAGATTTATTGTTCTTCTCACTTTCTTTCATATTTCATTATCACCTTTTGTGATTTTTTGAATGAGACTCCATGCCCAATGTATTAGGCCTTTGATATGAGAGATTTATAGATTTTTTTTTATTCCAGACTTCTAACATTTATGTTCTCAATCATTTCTTCCTAGTTTATCATGTTTATCATTAAAATATGCCACCCGTACTTAATGTTAGAACCGTTGCTTATTTATAGTGAGTAGTCAAGTTTTTAGATCTGATGAGGGATCCTCCTCAGGTCCAAGAGACAACTCGGATATAAATTTGGTTCAATATGTCTCGGAAATTTTTCTAAGAATCCAGAAACCATCTCAAGTTACAACCACTTGTTGGCGTCATTGTCGAGGAATGAAGGTTAGAAATATTTTCCCTAGGGTATGATAAAAATTAAATCTGATTCTTGTTGGTAAACGAGAGTCAAACAGCAGGTTGCATAAGAGTTTCACACTTATATTTTAATTAAGTTTTCACCTGGTGACTCCATTATAATTCCAATCAAATTCTCAAAGACTCCACTAGGAAATGAATCTTGTTGATGAAGAAATGAAAAATTATTGTAAAATTATTAGGTATCAATTTGTGAGTTCATTTCAAGAAATTTTGTATCTATTGATTGGTCCTTTATTGTTCTTTCTTATACATATTAAAAAGGTTTTCTACTCTTTTGTACATTTAGAGGGTCATTCTTTAAAAATATCATTTCTTTTCTTAGAAAAAGAAACCTCAGTTTCTTCTTATGTTCCTCAAGAAGACAATCTCTCTTCATTAGTACCTTCTATAAATAATAATGAGCCTCTTATATCAATATCTTTTGAAAGTTTCCTTGAACAAAAATTCATAATCCCTATTCTTTGAAAGCATAGTCAGTATTGTAAACCAGTTTAGAATAAGACTTATATACCAACTCCTATAGACAATAGTATACCTCTTGAACAGCCTGCAAAGTTTCATCCTTGGAATATAAATAAGTATAAATCTCTAAGGTTGTCATTTGTCCTTTGTGATTTAGCTCCCAAAATTTTCAAATATATTCCTAAATTCAATGGAGAAGATGATACTTCAGCATAAAAGCACATGCAATCCTTTGAACATTTCATAGATTGCTTAGATATTCAAAACAAGGATGTCTTTATGAGGATGTTCACTCAGTCTTTGGAAGGAGAAGATATAAAATGGTTTAGAGATTTAGCAGTTGATTCTATTAATTCTTGGACTGATTATCATAATCTTTTCTTGAACAAATGGGATGAAAGGAAATCTTATCATCAATATCTTTCTGATTTTTATGCTACAAAAATAAGAAATGATGAAACTATTACAAGGTTCAACAAAAGATTTGAAAATTCCTATCACAACTTTCCGATTGAAATTTGACTTTCTAGAGTTGTTGCTAAGGTGTACTATACATTAGCATTTCATCCTGATTTGGCCTTTATCTTAGAGAAAGGAAGTCTCCAACTTTAGAACAAATGTTCACCGATGCTGAGGAGATAAAGAATTATTTATGGGCTTGTGAGAAGCTCCTTGGTCAAATAAAGGATGAGAATCTGGATATAGAGGAGCAAAGAGAAGAATATGAACAAAGAAAATCAAATATGTATACTTCCTTAATTTGTATTGGTGTGAAACAAAAGGAGTATTTAAATATTCTAAATGAACAATATGGTAACGAACGGTAAAATGATTTTTGCATAAAAAATTTAAGTAATTTTCATAATGGGGAAAATGAATTTTCTAATGATGAATATGAACAAGATAGTTGTTAAAGACATATTCATGAATATTTTCAAGAAGATACATTTATTTTGTCTACTTTGAAGGATTAAATTCAAGGTTTGATTTGGAAAATTGATACTTCTTCTCAGGACAATAATGGTGAGTTTCAAATACATTATGAGGCTTCAAGAAATTTGATATGTGATGAATTTTTCCTCTTGCAAGAAAATGATTCGAAATTTCCATATTTTGAGATTCTTTTTGAATGCTTCTGTAATAAAGGATTTAAATCCATTTTAGAGCATAGAAAATATTGTTTCTATAATAGCGAAGAGGAGGAGGAAATTTGTTTCTACCATTTAGAGGAACTTTCAGAAGTAGTCTTATAAATGATAAAATAAAAGGATTTGAAGATCAAAACACTGAAGAATATTTTTATGAACATGCACCATTTAAACAGAAATGAGTTATAATGGAAAAGAAATTCAGTCAGATGGATCAAGCAGAGTTATTCACCAAGGGAATGAAGGTAATCTTTCATGATTTTGAAGACACTATTGCAGTTTTCCTTAAATCATCAAGAAGAGTAAGTATTTTTTTCTTTTTCCCTAGGTATGGATCAAAATTTTATGTTTAGTTACAAATATCCATACTTTTATTTTTCAAAATTAAAATTGAAAGTATATTCCATTCAAACAAACAGTTATTTGGATAGTTACACTGGAAGTTTCACTTCACTTAATCAACATGGATGAATTAATTAGGACTAGGAAGATTATGTACATAAATAAGCTTGCAATTGGAGCATTTGTTTTAGTCATTCAAAAAGTCAAGTAAATATTCTCTTTCAAATGAATCCTTGTGTTCTCAAACTTTATAAATATTTTTTTTTTGTTTGTTAATTTGTGCGGGACCTGTTGGCTACGCGATTAACCTGTGGCTTGAGAAACCGCGACTCAGGGGCATCTAAGCCGTCAAAATCACCCGGGGATCGCACCCGGCCTGAGCCACACCAACCCTTAACATGGTCGGATTTTTTGTCCCCGCAGGTTTCGAACCGGTGACTTTAACATCACGGAGTGGCTTAACAACACACTCCATCACTAACTATCCTACACCTCGGGGACTCAAACTTTATAAATATTAGTAGACAGTATTTTTCTAACTATTAATGAGGATTTTGACATGTTATTTTTAAACTAAAAAGCAAAATATCTTACTTGTTTCCTCATGAAAGTTCAAAAGGTATGTTTTGGGTAATTTTTTTCTAAGTAAAGGCTTTGGTGACAAACTTATAATTGTTTTACTCAAGGCATGCTACTAAAATGGTATATTTTGGAAACATAGAGTTAGGACTAAGGAAATAAAAATATTTATGAGTATATTTTATCACTCAGGTATTTCCAACCATCCTTGATAAATAGACATCAGCCCTTGGTGTGTAAAACAAATTGATTTTCCTCATCTCATGTAAAGTGCCAAACAAATTGAAAGAGATGGTGAAAGGAAATTCAATTGAGAAATGTAGGTGTCTTTATTGGGGCTATGGATGCTCACTAGCAGTGAAGTAAGGCATGTGATGTTGGGGTGACTACACCATAGGCTATGGATGCTTTTTGGTAGTGTAGAAACACCATGAGGATGAGGAAGATTACCAAATGAGTATATTTATCTATTACTCAATCGAAATAATTTCCTTAGAAATAATTCTATTATGAACTTAATTAAGCCATAATATAAAAGGTTTATCTTTAATCTCTAAATGCCTTGAATTGTTAAACATTATTTATAAATATGAATCTTGAGCCAAAATTGATCACTGCATTACCCTAGATAGTTCTTAAGTAAAGTTGAATGTCGGAAATTTTTTTATCCTTTTTTGGTCTTACTCTCCATAAACATGTTAAGCTTTGAAATTAATAGTTGTTCAATATCTTCAATTACAAATTAATCATATAATTGAGAAAAAAAGGTTTTATTGATTTTTTTAAAAGAGAAATTGATATCAATTTTATTTTTAGAATAATGGATCCATGCCCAATAATTAAGGTGCATGGTCTACAGACACCATCCCCAATTGGATCCTAATGTTGTAACATTGTACAAATTTTAATAGAATTAAAATTTTATATTTATTAGCTCTAAGTTAGTGTTAATTGATTAATTCCATTTTATTTAGTTTGAATTACAATATTTTGTAAATAACAGTTATATAGGGTTTAACTTTGATATGAGTTTCATATTTTTTTTAATATAATTGACTTTATATAGTTTATTTTTTTTATTTTAAATTTTTATTAATAAAACATTGAATAACCCTGTTTCATTGTACATATCATATAATACATAATAATAATAAGAGGTGTTTGTAGGTTAATTGTAATATCCCAAGACCGAGCCCCAATTGTAATTATAAATGTAATTATGTTTTGGGGGCTGATGAGCCAAGTGATTACAAGCTAGAATGATTATGTAATGATTAGGCCGAAGAGCTTAGATGCTAAGGGCCAAAGAGCATGTTTTTGTATATGTAAATACTCATACCAATAATAAAATACATCGTTGTGTGTAGATCGTCCACAATAAAAGAGAATGGGGGACTAAGATCCATGAGGTAGGGAAATGGATGGGGATAAGAGGCTAGGAAAAGGGATAAGATTGAGGGCTTATCTCTATGGGAATAATATTATATTATTATTTCCTAAAAACTAAGGTTGGACATAACCTATGTTATCCTAAGTTCCTGTGGAAAGGGAATGAATGTTAAGTGGAGCTCATGCATCTTCATGAAGTTAGGTGTCAATCCTAACACATGCAGTTTTATGTGGAAAAAATCATCGTTCTTGGGAGGGTTCTCTTCCATTCAGCCAGCCCTCCCAGGCACTCACACATTGGGGGACTACCTCCATTGTTGACCTCTTCCATTCGTGTCGATTCTTCCCATGCACTCACGCATTCAGGGAGAGGGAAATCACTTCCATAGTCAACCTCTGTATTGATCCAAGTGGATATTGGTGGCCACCGACCTTTTTCAACTCGCTCAAAACAATTTTCTAGCAATTTTGGCAATTTACTATTTTTAGCAGTTTTTAACTTCTGAGGCCATTTCGAGAGCCTAAATGAAGGTTTTTCAGGATAAAGATTCTCATTGATATATAAAGGCTCTGGTTGGGCCCCCAAAATGAATCTCCTCTATGATACCTTTCCAAACGTTATGACCCCAGGAAGTTGATGTACTAACTTACCCAAACAAGTGTTATACATTACTTTAGTCACACTGGTGATGTCTCTACAAGTGATGTATTCAGGCTCCCACAGGGACTTTTTTCCTAAGAAAAGTGGCTATTGTCTTCTTCCAAAAAAAACATTTTTAAGATGAGTTCGCAAGCTGCCTATGTTATAGGATGCAAAAATCCTTCATTCTCACAGGCAACCCATACTTAGGGTGCGACCTGTTTGCAGTCTGCTCTATAGGTAGGGTGCAAACCTGTTTCAAATCTTGGAAAAGAGAAGAGGTCATGAAGTTTCTAGAAGGGAATCTTCTAGAAAATGAGTTGGAAAGATTGAATGAAGAAGTGGTGAAAGAATTGTGCGAAGAACTCTATTTGGATAGAAGCTTGAAGACTCTATTTGGTCTATCAAGTTGTACTGGATCTTCTTCATGAAAATGTAGAGAACGTGTGTGTGTTGGAACCAAGGGTCACTGAAAGGGAGCTTGCGACACCAAGGCGATCTGGTTGTATCTTTTACTTTCATTTAATATAATACAACGTCATGTCCCTTTCCCATAAAATCACTCTTATTTTATTGCATAATTCCTTGATCATATGCGTAGGTTGACATTGAATATACTTTTCCATCTTTCCTTTGGTTGGTTTGTGTTGTCTTGGACCTGATTTCACAAGAGCACCGGAGCGAAGCAAGAACAACAGAGACCTAAGGAAGCAATATAAAGGTATGTCACTCATTCTTTCTTAGTAGTAGATTCAATGACTACAAATTAGAGAAAGAGTCATGTCCTATCCTGTTTTGTTCTAGATCTAGGTGGATCTACGAAGATCTGTTAGTGTCTGAACCTACCGATTTATCCAGTAACAAAATTGGCGACTCCACTGGGGATACAACCCATTTTGGTGGTTTTTACCTGGTCATTTGCTCTTGAACTACCCTTTTTCATTCCGAATCAATCTTTGACTCTTGAGGAGATCCTTATAGACTCCTTGGATCCAGAAGTTCCCTCAAAAGTTTTGTCATTTTTCAAAAATTTGCTTGATTACAAACCTTCTCGCACTGCACCTTTCTATAGCCGGTGAGAATCACTGAAGTTCATAGCCTAGTGTTCAGTTCAGTGTGAACTTCTTGCAATTTTCCTATGTCTAGCCTGCGAGAATCCTTAATTCTCGCACTATACCCTACTGTCAGACTATGAACTTACTTGTAAAAATTTTGGATTAAGTCTTTTTGTGTCTTCAGATGCCTAGATTTGTTTGTGTGTCTGGGAAGAACTTCTCTGGCCAGTGATTGACTATTTCTTGACTTCAAATATTACGAATGATTAGTTTTCAGAAATCGAAAACTATTCTTGATCATTTTCTCTCAACTTTTACCTCTTGACCTTTTCTTAACAAGGGTATATTCTCCGATTCTGAAATCCGAGTGCTTGTTTGGTTGAGAGACTTTGATTGGATTAAAAGTTGAGATTAATTGTCCTTTTCGATTGCTTATTACTTGGAAAATAGTTACCCATGTGCATTTGAAGAGACTGGTCTTGTCAATTTGTTATTTTTATATTCATTGAAAGATCAATTTGGGTGTTTGTTGAGTATTTCATTTGCATTGGTTGCTTACTTTTTCTTAGTTCCATCCCTATTGCTTGGTTTCTAATATAAAAATTAAAGACTTTTTTTTAAGCAACCTTTTATTCAAAAGATATTGACATTCAAGTATTGAAAGAGAATGAATAGGGAATTTGCATTGTTCATGATTGTTTGATATTACATTTCAGAGAAGATCATACATCGTAGTTCACATTGTTCTAGAAAACTCCTCTTTCCCTCCTGTAAATAGGATTCATCGAATGAAAATTTGTCTCGTTCATCCCTATTTACTCATTGTTCGGTCAGAGTCTCACACAACATCAGTTTCATTTCCATCTCCTTTTTGCATAACAAAAACCTTTAATAATATGGCACAACTTTAAAATTCAACTAGAAACTTTTTCTAGGGATCTTTTGCACCAACATTAGCTAGGCTAGAGCTTTGGAATAGGCAGTGAGACACACTCTCCAAAGCACAAAACACACAATAGTATCTTGTGATAAGGAGTGTCAAATTCCATTTGCAACATTTTGTCCTAGGAAACCCTTCTCACACAAGGGTCAAACCTGAGATCGCGTTGAGATTGACAGAGTTACTCACCTTGCTTTGTTGATCTCGGTGTAGAGATTGCATGTATTACGGGGGTCACTTGAAGGTATACCCACAATGATGAGTGGAAGCCTCTCAAGTTGATTTCGGGTTAGATACCCTACCATTGTGTGTGGATCGGACCGTCGACTGTTCCCCCAGACATCATTGTTGTTTGTGGTAACCTTAGTAGCCTATCTTCTTAGGGTCTTACAGAAGGTGACTATGAAGGGGTAAGTCTTCACGGTACTTGGAATCGACGTTGGCTAGAATCACTCGGGCTCCTTGGAGGGTATACCCAGGATTGTGTGTGGGAGCTTGCACCAGGGTGTAAGTCTGTTAAGTAGGTCATCAATGTAACTTTTCCACCCTCACCCAACCCCTTCTCGTCTCATCGTCGCGACGTTGGATTTCATCACCAACTAGTGACTTCAGAATTAGAAGGTCTTGTTTGCTTGGTTTTTCTTCCTAGATTTTATTAATGCATGTTGTTTGTTTACCCAAGTTGGCCATATATTTTCTTTCGTAAGATTCTAACTCGATCACAATTGACCCTCCACGTCGTTCACATAGAATACAAGTCCTACCCCCAGAAGATCTGGAAGGTTCTCAACCCTTACCTACCAACTCACTGAAGGGCTCTCCTCAATAGAGTGAAGTCCAAGACGTTGTCACTCCACAAGTGGAAAGAACTAACTCTTTAGAACGGTTCTGAATTACCAATTCTCATGAAGACTTCCGACTTCCTCCCAACTCCGAGAGACATATTGTTGGAGTGAATTCTTCCAGAGAAATAGTTGTTCAGTCTTCTAGATTACCAACTGAACCTTTCACAGGACCTGAGGGTCAAGATCCTTTTTGGACTACTGGCATTTTTAGACAGGATCTCTTTGGCTCAGGAGCAGGCGTTGATATCACTGTTGCACCTGAGCTACCCAAAACATCTGATCCAGATGCAATACCTTTTACTACTGCCTATTATTTTCCTAGTACTAATACTCTGCTAGCTAACCACATCTTGACTATTCCTTTACAAATGTTCCATTACACAATGGTCCCAGATACTACGAGTCCTCACACTGGGATTACAGCGGCTAGCCAAGCCCCCATTGGCACACCTCTTTCACCTAGATTTACCCCAACACTTCTGCCCAGATATCATGTGTTGTATGCTTCTATTCCCACTCCTACACAAATCTCATCCGAGACTCCTGGCATTTCCACTTCTTCTGGGCACCATCTCATTCCCAGTTTCATTTTGACACTTCCTCGAGCCCCTTTCAGAGGACCTCTTCCATCCTCTATCGGAGGCACTGAACCTAGTGGCACCATCCCGTCTTTCACACCTAATTACCAGATTCCTGTCGGTGAACAATTTCACCAAGGAGGCAAAACCCAATCCCCTTTTGTAGGACAAATCCCAATTGGGATGCAACCCCTGATTGGAGGGCAACCCCCACCGACCCCGCCCTATGGACAAAACATATCTCCATCCTTGGCCCATTATTGGAATTATCTTATTCAAAATAATCCTCACTCCACTGGGGGGCAACAACCTCAAGCTAGCTCAGTCATACCCCCTAGTATAGGCCAACCATATCCAGGCACGTCCAATCCTATTTGGGGCTCGAACGCTCAACTACATGCCCTTGTTCAAGGGTACAACTCTATGAATTACTTGCCTCCACACCAACAACCAAATCTGCCTAGATCTTTGCATTATATGCAAACTGCTTATGGTCCCACTGGTCTACCAACGGGACTCCCTCCCCAAAGTCACCTGTAATGATCCCAAGCCAAATTCCTTCTTGGAATCACTAACTACTACTAATTTATTGAGTTATTAAGTGCATACAAGATTCATCAACACATGGAGATCACAATATATTCAAGATGTAGAAGCCCAAGCAAGATCTGACCTTTTT
>JASDQU010392434.1:0-10972 GCA_032191745.1 Picea mariana | reverse complement strand
CTGGAATCCCATATGCAGCTTCCCGACGGCCACGATCGAGACGCCCAGATCAACGGTGCTCGTGTAGTCTCGCCCTTCTCAGCTGCCCTGTATTTAGCCAGGAGTGGGCCCGTTTTCCCTCATGTAATCCCCCTTTCCGCCTTCCCCATGCTGCCATGTGCCCTCCATACGCCTCCCCTCCTCGGTCCACATGGTTCTCTCTCCTCTCATCATCCACTCACTGTTGGCCATGTGTCCCGTTCTTTTCCACATCAGCCACTCACCCGAAGGTGAATTCATTTCTCCCATCTTCCTCTCCTTCCACCTGACGTCCTCCACCATGAATCGTCCTCCGTCATCCTTCTCTCATCTCGTCACTCTTTCCACGTCCTTACAACCAGGCACCACCATTCCACCACCATTCTTGTTGTGTGCTCATCCTCCGCGCTAGCCTCCATGCCAATCTCTTAAGCTATTCAGTTATTCCAGGTGGCAGCGCGAGAGAAGTCCTCCTTATCCCGAAATGCTAAGTTGGATGGGCCGTTCCCAATCCCAAGAAGCAGTTATTGAAGCGGTTGAGGGTGGTTAGACATCATCTCCGCCATTATGGGGACGTCCTGCAATGAATTAAAGGCACATCGATTCACCGATGTAACTGTCAGAAGATCGATCGCATCTGCCATAAGTTGCGCGATTATTCAAAGATTGCGGCCGCAGAGTGTCAGAAGCCATGCAGACGCAAAGCTTTCAATTTAGTTTCTTGGTTCTGCTGTTGCTGTTGTTTTGAGTATATGTAGGCATTTTTTCCATTTTTGTATCTATCAATGGTAGAGCTAAGCTCCGGATTGTAAAGTTTCAGTGCCATTCTGGTTTCTTGTTTATGCCTCTGTGTTTGAGACTTCTTGGTTTATGACAAACAGTTCTCCTTTTTCCATCTTTGTTTTGTCTTGTGCCAGAGAGTTCACAGTCGAATGATTCGCGTGGATTGCTGCATTTGTGTTATGATAAAGGATTTGTTGTGACATTTATGTATTCTCTAGTTCTCTATGTTTGAATATAAAGAGACTTTGTGTTCGAATGCTTTCTCTTCCAGTCTGTTACAAACTTGATGTTTTTGATAGACCTTGCACCCTTCTTGCATAAGTCTTCCACCTACTCACCCTTTTACTACGACTCACTGTTTGGAGTTTATCAAGACCTCACTCGTTCATGCATGCCTGGTCTGGTTTCTGAGTTGACACCATGCTGTTTTGAGTTTTCCTCCATTTGATCACCCTTTAAACAAATCGTGACATTAAACTGATGGGCGTCGGGCTCTGCTCCTACTAGCGATCTAGGGGTGACTTCTGGCTCCAACAAATTCCATGACTTTTCTCTATATGGTGTGAACCTGTTGTTTAGCAGTGCGTTGTTCTTGGGATCGCTTCATCCTCTCGACTGCTGATAGGGGATTCAACTGCACCTATATTGTTTTTGCTTTCTTCTTTGCCTCCTGAAGCTATGACTCCAGTGCCTTCAATTTTGGATCCTCAATGAGTCGCTCATAAGTCTGGGCTCTGTGATCACTTAGTTGTTTACATTCCATGGAGAGGGCCTTGATTCTCTCAACTCCATTTCAAGTAGTTGCTTCTCTTTGATCTCATACATCCTGCAGAGTGTTGGACACTGTTCGTAGCTCTAGATTTGTGATTCTCTGTTGAAGCTATTGGATAGCTTCCGCAAGTTGCACTACTTGATGCTCTACTAGTTCTTCCTCTTTTTTCTCTAAGCTTGTCACGGATCGAAGTGCTTTGTTGACTGCTTCTTTGAATCTGATATGCTCTATGAGCAACTACTCTTTCTCTTGTTGGATTTGTGCTTTATCCTCTTCAAAATTTGTTTGGAGAGCAACCTTCTCCTGCTGTGCATCTCGGCGTTGCTATATGAATAATTTGTGTACTTTCGTTAGGGCCTCTGTCGATTGTTCTATTTATTCCTATACATGATGAAGGCAATCTTTGTTCACATCAGATAGTCTGTGGAGTTGGGTAAGATCATCTCCCAACTATGGTTCTTCTGATGGCGGGGGAGTATTGGATACTGCGTGACTGGATTGAAGGGCATGTTGTAACCCTCTGAGTTCAACCTCGATTTTGTCGTACATCTCCTCCTTCTTGGCTTCATGTTTCTATAAGACATCCTGCAAAGCATCTTCTTCAAATGTGATGATGAAGTCGAATTCTTTGACCGTGAGCATGGTTTGCATCGTGGTTTTTCTCTCTCTTGACTTCTTTCTTGAGGTAGGTTTCATGGGGGAAACCTTTATTTTCTTCAAGGGATCAACCTCATCAACAAGATCCCTAGGAGGTGTTACTTCGCCTTGCTTCTACTGATCTTCTTTTCCATTGGTCTCTTCTCTATCTAATTCATCATCACCTCCTCATCCAAGTGATACTGAAGCAGTTGCATCTAATGCACTGCTCAGGTTTTGTACTTCTTCGGCCTTCTTCTTTCTACTGGTTCTAGGTGTGTCATGTTCTTTCTGAGTGGCCTCCGAGCTTCCAATTAGTTTGGGATCAGAAATTTCTGTATGGTCAGCAGGGATAAGGAGGTATGGTGACCAGTCCTTAGTTATCTCGTCGAGGTCCTCCTCTGTGAGCTTATAGTATGACTAAATATCTTCTTTATGCTGGTCTGCGTGCATAGTGATATAAATGAAGTGTCGATCTACACAGAACTTCATGAGAAGTTTGAACCAGTGTAGGGTGTTCGACGTCATGTGAGGGACAACCTTGATAGCCCTCTTAAACTGGAGATAGTACGTGTGGAATACTGCGTTCAACTGCCACTATTTTCCCATATCGCTTGAATACCAGAGCGTGGTGAACTTTGCAGCGAGTAGTTCGAACGACTCAATGTCCAGGAATGTCGCACCTTCTGGAATCTCCCAAGTAGTAAATTCTATGAGGATCAGGAGCCAACTAAAGTGGAACTCATAGCCCCGATCCTAAGCTTCATGGAAATCTAATTCTAGCTAGTTGACTAGGTACTTCGCCCCGTTCATCTGGAGTCCTTCTACAAATTTCCCAGCGAGGTCAACAATGAATCATGTGACCTGTGTAGGTATGTTCTTTCTCACGAGCTTTCCTGCAATTAGCTGGCAGGCCAGGCGCACTGCGCCATTCTAGATGGAAGATACCTTGTAGCCTCACATTCCCTTTTCTACATATCCATATGTGTCTTTGATCCTCTGTGCCAATGCGCGATCTATAGCCTTCCCTGGGTAGAAGTCCTATGGGTCAGGTCCCTGCATGCTCAATCTGGTGATCCTATGGATCAATGTCGGATCGACTATGATGCGTCGGTATAGCCATAGATAGCCACCATGGTAACATGATAGCAGTAGATTAACACACGCATTAACCTCCTAGTGCCTTCCAAAGTGTGGAATCTTCATCACATTCAAGAGGGTGGACTACGCGAGGTTCATAGTCCATGGCTAGGGGATTATTTTCAAGTTCTTCCCCTTCATCCTGGTCAAATACTTGTAAGGAGCGAGCATGTTGTAGTTCTTGCAGTCCCCTAGGTTGAAGTCACTGAATTTTAATGTCGTGATATTATCCTATTACGTTCTAATTGCATGTATCCCCTTCAGGAGGTATGCAATAACCATGGTGTAATCAAAGTCTCTTGGGACACTATCACGACTCATTGCGCCAGCCAAAGGTGAGATTTATTCAGGAAGGATATTCAATATTAACTTTTCATTTGCCAAGTCATCTCGATGCTTGGTTCTTTTCTTTGCTGCAGTTCGGGATGGTCCAGATGCATGAGCAGTCGATGGGGAGGCTTGCACTCCTCTCATCGATGATTATTGAGCTCCGATGAACATCACCTTCTCATCCATAAGGTCGATTAGAACTTCTTCAATGAGTTTCTCTATGGCGCTGAGCTTGTTCGACATGCATGCTTAGATCAGATAACTCAAGTGGATGAATGAGTGCTCAAAGCAATATAACAGGTGTCAATCTCAATAAACACAATGCGGTAGCAATGAGTTGGCTAGGATACAATTCGCAAAAGTGTTTTTGGTGCAAGAGCTGATGCAATAAGTAGACAATGGTGTAACATATATCTCCAACGAATGAGAGGCCTTCATCAATGCGGTTCTATCCATTGCGGTGCGGTCCCAACAATCTGATGGTGAGCTTTTTGGCCATAATTGTTGTTCTAACCATTTGGGGCATCGGGCTAATGGTCATAATTCCTCCAACGGTTATATTTCTTTGCCATGGCGAAGTGCCATGTTGCATTGTTCTGATATCTCAGGGAAGTTCCAGTTTTGCAAACCTTCCTTCTGCATTCTGGAACATTCTGCAAATTTTCTATCTTTTCTCTCTTCTTGCTGAGCTTTCTAGCCTTCTTCCCTGTAATCTTATTCTTGTTATTCCTCTTTCCATTCTTATTCTTATCTCCTTTTATCATAGTAAGTTTGCGCTATTGATGGTATTGCGTAGGGTTCAAGGCCAATACTTCTTCTCTGTCTGGGGTAGGTGCTCTACTCTTCAGTGAGTCTTCTTGTGTTGTTTCAACTTCAACATCCAAGTTTCTAGTTCTGAACAACTTTGATATGTTCTCTTGTTCTTCAATCAAGTGCGTTATCCTTCTAGTCATGAAATCTTTTAATTCTTGCTTCTTTTGTTCCAAGACTTCCTGTTCTTTTCTTTTGGCTTGATCCTTCTCAATCTAGGTTTTTCCTAGTAACATAGAAAACGGGGCATTGCTCTCAATAAATTTAACAACCTCAAAATCTTCCTCTGTCATAGTTCCATGAGCACTCATAGATATCTGGGTGAGTCTTCCACATAGGGTTATCAACTTTCCTCTAAATAATCCTATTCCTCCTAATGAAGGAATCATAGCAGGCTTTCCCAAAATTTCCCAAGTTCTTTCTTTCATGATATTCACTTGTGTTTCCTCATCCAGAACATAGTCAATGTCAAAGTCTCCTATTCTTGTTTCTATGCATTCTTTTTCTTGATATTTCTGTGATCATTTACTGTGCCTTTCATTTGTAGCAATACATTCTCTGATTCTTTCTGGGGTTCTTCCATGGTCTTAGTTTATTGATCTTCCTCATGGTTTTCTTGTCTCATATTCATTATTTCAACCTTAGCAATCATTCTAGGGAAATCCAAAACTTCATGATCCATTGCTTCACAACAAAGACAATTAGGTATTTTAACAGGGCATTCCTTAGCAAGATTCCCTGGTCTTTTGAAATTATAACAAAGGGTTAATATTCTTTTTCTTTGAAATGATCCCCAACCTTTCCTGTACTGCACAATAGGATCATAGTAGCTAACCTGCAAAAAATTCTTTCTAGTGTCCTGCATCCATTCGTTAGTCCAAACATTCTTTCTATACATAAGAATAACATATCTTTCATTATTTCTATCAGATCTACTCATATCAAAGCTTCTTTCATCTAGTTGTGCCCTATTTTTCAAGTTAGGACAAAATTTATGAAACATACCTAGATCCATACTTTTGAAACAAAAATTTCCACTTATATTACCTTTTTCAATCAAAACTTTTCATTGTTCTTACCTTTAACAAAGCACAAAGCTTTAAGATCTTACCTCTTTTCTTCAAATCTGACTTTTCTTCTTAGCATAGAGCTTCACAAGTCAAGTAGACTACTGCGCACTAAAGCAATAGATCTATGAACATAGCTTTCTTTTCTTCAGTTCCTAGCAATCACAGTTTCAAGTCCCAGCAACAGAACCATTTGTTGGCACAGGGGTAGACCCAGGGTTCAACGCTACAACAATGCACCAACAAAACCCTAACTACCATCCCTTTTGGAAAAACCTGCGAAGCAGATGAAGTCTCACCCGAGGTAGAGGCAGTGGTAGTTGTAGGACTCCAATGTATGCAACCTTAGCTGGGACATAGAGTTGTGATTACAATATTCTATCAAAGCACTTAGCAGTTACAGTTCGTCAATATTTAACTAGTATCTACTTCATAGTAAAAACCCTAATCACAGAGGACCACAATATTCACCCAGATCTAGTATAGACGATCACTAAGCACATTCACATAGGTTAGAGCTAGCACTTATTCATATTATTAAGCACAAAACATCAACAGAACTATCTATCAATTATCTATGCCAAGCACTAAGAAAGTAAACACATGAACACATCAATACATCACACAAAGTATAACAACACAGGATATACATGGTTCACTCCTAGCCTGGGGCTACGTCCACCAAATCTTCTTCTCTTTTATTATCTTCTGTCAATCTTATACATGCACAGAGCCACAAGATCCTACTCCACATAGAACAGGAGATCTGCGTGCACCTCGCCAGATCCTCCTTCCCCAAGCTAGGTTACAACACAAATCGTCTACTCAATCCCTTACAGTCACTTGCACTTAGCCTTGCAAGTCTCACACAACATGCACAAAGCATGTACAACTATCACTTGCACTTAGCAGTTGGTATCACACACTTTCTCACTTGCACTTAGCATCACATACACCTTTTACTTACATCGCCTAGCTTTGTATTTATACATTACAAAAAGGTCCTAAACATGGGTAAACCCATGGGCCACATCCCCATACCAGTTACATAATCCCAAAACCCAAAAATCCCTAAACAAGGGGCTGAGATCCCACGATCTCTGGTTCGACTTGCGCTCCACCTTCGACAGCCTGTGGAAGTCCCAAAAGTAGGTCAAACATGACCAAGGATCCTCAAAACTTGGTCAAGGGCCAACAAAATAGAAAACCAACATAGATTGCTACCGATAGGTATACTTAAAGGAGTGACAGTAGACCTAGATGGAGTGTGCACTAAAGTTGATTTTGAGGTCATTGAAATAGTGGACGACACAACACCTTACCCCGCATTGCTTGCTCTAGATTGGGCATTTGACAACCAAGCCATAATCAAATTAAAAACAAAAAAAATGACATTTGGGTCAGGAGAATACAAGGTCATAGCACCATTGGACCCATCAGAAGGAGAGAGGTTTGTAGAACCCAATTGTTTGGATCTAGAGGAAATCTGCTAGTTGTACAGAACAACTACACGCGATGAGGATCACGTAAACCCAACTGTAGATGAGATACTCAGTTGGTGGAGCATCACTTCCTGTGCAACATATTCATACATTGGTTTAGAAAACTAGCAACAAAGGCTACATGAAGTATCCATGAGGAGATGTGCACGAATAGACCACGCCATAAGATGGTTAGGCATGGAAAACAGAGAACCACCCAGTTTCCATGAAGTAAATGATCTGGAGACATTCTTAGCACAATATGAAGATGAGTTCTTAGAGAATCAAATACTGTTAGCACTAGATCTAGAACTCAAGGCCACACCTGCATGATGGTGGGGCGCACACAAAGAGATAATCACAGACTGGTACCAATGCAAGTGGTTACGACGCATAAGGTTTGACGTAGAATAGAAAAACAACAAACAATAGAAGTATGATGGACAAAAATCACCAACAGAACACTTGGAGGAGTGTAGAACACTATGGAAAATGACACCTCCAGAGGAATGGCCTCATTATTTTACACATACTCTAGAGGTAATACCAACAAACTAGTATACAGACTAGGAATTTCACAAAGGAACTATGACCTGGATGACATTGCAACATAATTTTATAGTCACTTTCTCATTTGAGCAGGAGAACCCCAACATAGATGCCTCACTGAAGAAGATAAGAGGAGTGATATTCATCAAAGAGATAGAAGTTGAAATCATCATGAAAGAACAACAGTAGAACAAATATATAGTCAAGGAACTGTTGTCATGTTACCATGTGCAAGAGGAAGCACCAGATGAAGATGATCCGCGTGATATTTAGATTGAAGAAGCAGAAGGAGAAAGAGAAGTGGAAGGTCCACCTATAGAATCAAAATTTATTTCCGTGCCGATCAAAGTAAAGAAAGTTAATATTGGGACAGTTGAGCATCCCAAAATGGCCAGCATTGGAGATTACTGGGATGAAAAAACAATGGAAAGCATAACAAAGCTATTGTGTGAATACAATGACTTGTTCCCCACAACATTTATAGAGATGAAGGGAATAGTAGGAGAGATAGGAGATATGAAGATACCACTCAGACAAGAAGCGAGATCGATTAGAAAACAACCATATAGACTGAACTCCGTATATAAGAAGAAATTAAAAATTGAGATTGATAGGATGCTAGAAGCCGACATCATAGAACCGATCGAAGAATCAGAATGGATAAGTCTGATGTTAGCACAGGACAAGAAACAAGGAGGGATCAGGACATGCGTCGACTTGCGAAAGTTGAATGATGCATGCCTACACGACTCATTCCATACACCCTTCACGAATGAAGTGTTAGATAACGTAGGAGGACATGAACCCTACTCATTCACTGATGGATTCTCAGGCTACCATCATATCAAGATAGCACAAGAAGACAAATACAAGATGACGTTTGCGATAGAATGGGGATCTTACCAATACATAGTCATGATGTTTGGACTGAAGAATGCACCAGCAATATTTTCCAGAGTAGTCATTGATGCATTTAAGGATTTTATCCACCAGTTTCTCGAAGTATTCTTGGATGACTGGACGGTATACAATTTGTTGAAAATTCATGTAGAAGTCTTAAGGCTAATGTTGGAAAGATGTAGACAGTGTCAGTTATCAATGAATATAAAGAAATGCTTATTCAGAACATTGTTCGGGATACTATTGGGCCATATAGTATGCAAACATGGTTTATTAGTATATCTTGCAAATATTGCAGTCACTGTTAACTTACCACCACCAAAAATAGCCCATCAACTAAGAGTGACATTGGGACACAGATTACTACAGGAAATTTATCAAAGTTTATGCACAGATAACTGCACTGATGGAAAAGTTGCTAAGAAAGGATACAAAGTTTCAGTGGAATGACGAGTGCCAACATGGTATGGATATATTCAAGGAAAAGATGGTCACCACATCAATATTAGTCTTTCGATATTGGGAGAAGACATTCCACATACATGTAGATGCATCAGCCATAGCACTTGGAGCTATCTTGGTACAACCAAGAGCGGGGGACTTGGATCACCCAATAGAATTTGTGAGTAGAAAGCTATCCGAATAAGAACAGAACTATAACACGACAGAAAGAGAAGGCCTAGCTATGGTCTATGCACTACAAAAGTTAATACATTACTTATTGGGGAAACACTTTAAGATGTTCACAGATCACTCAGCTCTGAAATATTTATTCAAAAGGCTAGTGTTGTGGGGGAGAATTTGTCAATGGTTACTACTATTCCAAGAATTTGATTTGAAGTAATATTCAAACCAGGAAAGTTAAATGCATGAACTGACCAGCTATCAAGAGTCACCAATGGAGAAGAACCTACAAACATGGAGGACAACTTTTTCGGATACACAATGATTCTCATTTCAGATCACTGATGAATACTTTAGAGATATCATTCAGTACTTGAGCACAGGTACTGCACTGTAAGAGTATAATACTACATAGAAGAAAAACCTGGTAGTCTGGACTACTGACTATCAAATGATTGCAGGACCGTTGGTTGTGGAGCCTGATTATCTTCCTGATTCAGAGGTCCTTGCTTTTAGCCATGTTTATACCCCATGAAGTATTTACACCCCATAAGTATGTACATTCTTCCACGCGGGGGAGTGTAGAGGGGGGGTACCCCCTCTGCGGGGTCCGGGGGGGATATCCCCCCGGCTGGGGGGTCTGGGGGAAAGCATGCCCCCAGCGGGGGTTCGGGGGTGAAGCCCCCGAAGCAAAAATTGCCTTGTAAAGGTATATTGTAATTTCATTGTAAATCTGGACTGTTCATTATAAGCTCACAGATCTAACGGTAGAGATTATGTTAGGGTTTTTTGCCCTAGAAGGCAACCCTCTTTTATGAGGGAAATGTATTGCGACTATGGTTGATGGTGAATATTGTATTCCGAGAGAGGAGACTATGAGAGAAAGGAGAGGAAGTTACAACGCGTTTTGCTGTCAGTTGTATACCTTCATTTGCTGGATAATAATAAAGGAAGGACCTGGAAATTTCTCTGGTGGATGTAGCCCACACTGGGTGAACCACGTAAATTTGTGTCTCTCTTGTATTGTGTGTCTTCTATGTTTTGTTTCTGCATTTGTTTTATTTTATTGCTCCACGGTCCTGTTTTTCTAACAACTGGTATCAGAGCGTAAGGTAACTCGCAGGAAAAGAGGGTTCCTGGTTCGAGTGGGAGCAATGTTGGAAGATGGAAAGTTTAGGGTCGAGAAATTTAACGGCCAAAACTACCAATTATGGAAGATGCAGATGGAAGACTATTTATATCAGAAGGATCTATTCCTACCATTGAGCGGAGTAGCAAAGAAGCCGGTGGCCATGAAGGACGAGGAATGGGAGATTCTTGACAGAGAGGCTCTAGGAACGATACGGCTGAGCCTGGCAGCATTGGTGGCTTTCAATATCTCAAAAGAAAAGACAACGAAGGGTTTGATGGACACGTTGGCCAAATTGTATGAAAAACCCTCGGTGTCAAATAAGGTATTTCTAATGAAGAGATTATTTAATATGAAGATGTCAGAAAGTGGGTCTATTGTAGATCATTTAAATGAATTTAATGCAGTTACTGATCAACTAAGTTCTATAAAAGTGGACTTTGATGATGAGGTTAGGGCTCTTCTAATCTTGTGCTCATTGCCAGAAAGTTGGAATGGCTTGGTCATGGCTATAAGTGACTCTATCTCTGGTTCAAATACTTTAAAATTTGATGATGTTGTTGGTGTTATCCTTAGTGAGGAAATGCGACGGAAAAGCACAGGTGAGACATCAGGAAATGCGTTGAACATGGAGAATAGGGGAAGACAAAAGGATAGAGGAAAGGGATCAAGAAACCGTGGAAATTCTAGGAAGGGTAGATCCAAATCTAGAGTTGGAAAGATAGGGTGCTAG
>JASDQU010392430.1:0-10954 GCA_032191745.1 Picea mariana | reverse complement strand
CAACTAGGTTGTTTTGGAGGGGGGTTTGAACCCTTTGATCTTCTCTGTCTTTTCCCCTTTGTTCCCTTGGGAAAACCTGAGGCATATTGTTAGTAGGTCATCTAAAACCTCTATTATCAGTGTTCTGGGGATTTCTGTACATGGGCTTCCCCTCTAATTCCCACCTTTCCACCCTGGCAGAAAGCGATTTTAGTGCTCTAGTTGTCTCATCTGTCTAATGGGGCAGAGGAGAGGAACTGGATGAGGGAGCTTCAGGCCTGTTCTTGGACGTATTTCTATCACCTGCGTTCCTGAGTTGGTTGACATCCAATATGTTAGATTCTACTTCCACGGCCACATCCTGCATGTGGGCCAGCGTAGCAACTCTTCTCTCCCTTAGCAGTAGGCAGAAATCAGGATCAAAAGCACTGGAGTAAGTGATCTTTGCAGAGGCTTCGGAGGGTTTTATCTCAACAGGGATTCTATTGTACATTTTATTAAATCTCTTGGAGAATTCGGAGACAGACTCTCCTTCCTTTCTCTTCAATGACCCACACTCTATCATGTAATACATGAAATCTTTTTTATCTCCCTATTGACTCAAAAAGGTACTATCTAAAGCTTCGATTCCATCAATAGATCCAGGAGGCAGGGCCTTGAACCATTTTCTAGCCTCTCCTTGGAGACTATGGACACAAATTCTCATGCATACGTTTGCGTGCATGATAACATTATCATCCGCGAAAGTATAAAAGGCTGCTAGGTGTTCTTCAGCAGCTATGTACCCCTTGCCTGTAAACTTGGGCAGCTTCTTTAGGTATCCATCTGGTGGGAGGGCATTGAGAAGCCGTGGTAATATAAGAGGAGCATACCTAGCGGCTATGATGGCCTCCATTGCGGTCATAGGGGGATTTGCTCCGACCATATGGATATTATGTAAAGGGGAACTTGGAGAAGAAGGAACTCGGAACTTGGATACTAGGGATGAGTTCTTAATGGGAGTGGGAAACAAGAGAGGATTTAAGGAGAAAGCTAACGAGCTCAAGTCAGCAGGTGCTCCTCCTTGTGCAAGAGTGGGGAAATCTTCTGTGGTCCTGGGTCTAAGCCAAGGTACAGCTTCAGAGGAGAGGGGAGTGACAAGGATTTCCCCCTCCAATCCCAAACCAGGAGGGGAAAAATCAGCAGGAACACTCCCAAAATTCAGGAAACGGGAAACTTTTGAAGGAGGTCTATTAAGAAACTGAGGAGGAGAAAACGGAGTTCTTACAGAAGGAGATGGCGGATTACCTGTTTCGGCGGTGGAAGCTTCTTCTTCAGGGGCCTTTCCTTTTCTGAGAACCACCTATGGATCAGTTTTAGGTGTAGCTAGGGGCAGCTGTGGATGAGACCGCGTGTGTCTGCCTCTGAAAGCCACAATTAATAAAGCAGGTTCTCCCCAGCGGAGTCATCGCAATGGAGTCGCCAGGTGCATAGCAACAATCTTGATAATTCTGATAACTAATGCACCTTCAGAATCAGTTAATCGTTGTCGTTCAATCCCGGGGACAATATTCAACTTCATCCCCGGCAACGGCGCCAGAAATGTTGGCGACGGAAGTCACTCCCGGATTGCTAGCAGGAGAAGAGCCCGACGCCCATCAGTTTTATGTCACGGTGGTTTATAGATGGGATGATCAGATGGAAGTAAACTCAGAACAATATCATCTCAACTCTGAAACCAGGCCAGGCATGCATGGGCAAGTGAGGTCTTAGATAAACTTCAAACAGTGAGTTGTAATAAGGGTGAGCAGGGGGGGAGACTTGTATGAGAAGAGTGCGAGAGTCTGTCATAAACATCAGGTTCCTAACAGACTGGAGAAGAAAGTGCCCAAACACAAGACCCTCTTATATTCAAACACAGAAGACCAAGGAATACAATAATGCAACGACAAATCCTTTATCATAACATAACTGTAACAATTCATGCGAATCATTCGATCATGAACTCTCTGGTATGAGACGAAAACATAGACGGAGTAAGGAAACTGTTTGTCATAAACCAAGAAATCTCAGATACAGCCACACAACCAGGAAACCAGAGTGGTTGTTAAAACTTTACAGTCGAGAGCTTTGCTCTACCATCGATGCCTTCAGAATACAAAAACTGAGTCTATATACCCAGGAAAATTCACCTCTCAGAGGCGTGCCCAGTCACCCAAGGCTTGGTGTCACTTCAGTCAAACTCGTACTGATATCTTCTTTTAAGCGCCATCTTAACTACGCATGGCTCCTGTAAGGAGAGTAGTTGAGCCATTAAGTGTTGGGCTAGCATGCACAGACTTCTCTGTTGAATCGAGGACTTTAACATGGTTTCTTTGACAAAATCGATACACAGGACCTCCTCAGGCAGACGGCTTGCTAGACCTTCCATTCCCTCACTTAATGAATGAGAGGAAATCTCAACCACCCGCTCTTGGCGTCATTTACTCCAGGCGAGAAACAGTAAGGAGATCGGATCCGGGAGTGCCTGGAGATCGCGACGATCCCCTTTGTAACTGAAATCGGCGCCTTGGTCTTCTTTACACAGTTCTTTTCTTCCTCCAAATGACCACGGGCTGTGACCACGATGCTTTTCGGCGTTCGCGAATGGGAAGGAGCTAATTAAATGCATTTAGAAATCGCGATAGGCGAAACGCCGAGATGGCTCAGTTTGGCGCCAGGTGTCCCCTTTGGATGGACGGCTGAAAATGCTTCGTGATACCGCGGGCCCCACTTTCTGTGCTTTCAGCGCTATCAGGGTTCGGGGTTTCGCGATATTCAAAGACATAAGACCTTCACCCCTCGAACACCCGAATGTCGAAACGCCGACGCGGCCAGATCTTGCGCCACACGTCCTCAGGATGAATGGACGAGGGGGCAGTTGATATTTAAAAGGGAGCCGCCCTCGTTTACAAGCTCGCTTGAAGTGACTTAGTGCTAGGACCGTGGGCTCAGCTCCAAAGGTGCTTTCGGCATTTCGCCGATCGATGATTTCAACTGCAATGAACGGACACCTCCATGACTCTCGAAACCCCGATCCCCGATATGCCAACTGACATCCAACTGTCCCAATGGGATCGGATGCCCCAGCTTTGTCTTGAAATATGAGAGTTGTCCCTGTGCTAAGTCTCGGGCAACCCGGTAACCCGAAAAGCCCGATGACCGTCGATTGAACCTGTAAGTGGATCTCGGCCGCCATCAGCAAAACTTCGCCCGCTCGCTTGACTCGTCACTGAAAAAGGATTCTCGCGTGCTGCGCTTGGGCGCTTCCTGCGTAACCTGTAGACCTGGGTTCTTTTGCGCCCAAGACAAAAATAATCGCTAACACACCCAATCGTTGGGCTACGTCCACCAAGCAAAGGTATCGGTTTTATTATTGTTCATAGCATGAAGATTTACAACAGGCTCACTCCACTCATCTCACTCATAGTCTCTACGAGCATACATGAATTTATAGCAATTTATACAGAGTCACATAAGAAATTGATTATTGAATGCGCTCATATCCATATTCTAACTTGGTCTAATTAGTTACAACCAATGCTGAATAATAGGATCTAAAATCCAATTGTGGAGGAATTCGCTGTCACCAATTTCCAACAGTTTGAGAATTGGATTTGTGAGATCCATGTTTGGTGTGTTGTTGAGATATTATCTCAACCTCTCCATTTATCTTTATAATAAGTTAGATCTGATAACAACCTATACACTCTATATAATAGAGTCTAAATGTATGCAGATATAGTGTAATTGAATATTTCTTTATTATCACTCTACTCTCCCATTTTATCATCTGGAACATTCTGGATTACAAAACAGTGAAATAGGCGAGCTGTTTTTATTTGTATTGTATTGCAGGAAAAAAAATCAAATAGAAACAACAAAACCAATCGAGGTAAATACAAAAGTTACGGATACGATCCCACTGTATCCACACAAACATTTATATGTCTCTCAGACGGTCCTTCAAGAAAACTAAAATATCATCTGCCCTACCCATCGCTCATATCCTTTGTCCATCAAATTGTCATTTGATTGCCTCGTCCTTCAATTATAAACGGACTGAAAATCCACCACCTTTGGATATGAAGATTTATGCATCGATCCATGCTTCATTCATATCTTTTTGATGCAGCGGCGGAATTGCTAGGGGAAGTGAAAGAAGGGAGTCTGGAGAAGAGTCCAGAAAGCCCAGGAACAGCTGCACTCATTCTGCCTGAATTACAGTATTTCATCCGAGAGAATATGTGGGAAGATTGCTTGAAGATGAGCAGGACCAGCACCTGCACGACAATAAAGATGAGAAGATATTGCCGCCATGCCAGATGCTGAGATCGCTCCATTACTGCCTGCAACATCGGTTCCAATCAGTACCAATACCGATGATATGAAATGAAATTGCGCCTTTCTCCTCCTCCTCCGAAAATGTTGAATAGAATTACAACTCTTTCAGCTTCAAAATGTGCAACTGCGAGTACAAATGCAGGCATGGTTGTTTTATATTGCTCGACGACCAGAAAAGAGTTGCGTAAGAAGAAATCAAAGTGACAGAAGTGACGCAACGTGGGGTTTTACGTGGTCAACTCGGAGCATGCATGACCTGACCTGACCTTCTCCTCGTTGGAATTGCAGTTTGCTTACGTGTCAAACAAGAAATTAGAGAGCGTGTGTTTTGTCGTATTGGGTGAGTGACGTGGATTCGGATTGCCATGGCCCACTTGCTGAGATGTTCTTCCGGCTTTTTTGAGAGGTTTCGGGAGTGCGTTGGTGAACCAGTTTGGTCCTATGCGTGGTAGTTAGTGATGAGTCTTTGTTTCGTTTGGCGGTTACCTAATTCCCACGTTTGTAATAGATTTAGAGTGTTTTAGGTTGACCTAAGTCCCAAGTGTTTGTGGCCATGTTTTTAATAGATTTAGTGTGTTTAGGTTTCTTTGTGGTTGTGATTTTGATTCCTTTGCCAAATCCTTGAAAAAAGTTTTGTTTTGAATAATTTTTATTAGTATTTTATAATTTTATATTTTGCAAGTTGTGATTCAATAGATATTTTATGCATATAAGTTGTGAGTCAATAAATAGATATTTTATGTATGTAAGTTGTGATTCAAGTTAATTAGATTTAGATTGGATGGTTTAGAAAAATAATTGTTGCGTTTCCCATTTTGATTCAATTCCTTTAAACTTATGTTGAGTTGATAATAAACATAATATTGTAATAGCTTCTAGCTTATATGCAATAGCTTATATGTAATGAATAGTTTCTTTTGATTCAATTGAATAATAAAAAAACTTTTTAAAAAAAAAAGTTGTTTTCAATACATATTTTATCCATACTTTTCCATAAATATTTTATGGAAATATGTTTTTTTTCAATTTTTAATTTGTATTTAGCAAGTTGTGGTCGAGTATATTTATTAATCTACGCATTGCGTTACGTAAGCAATGTATTACATACTCATAAAGCTTCCAAGATAGCTCCCCTCGGTTGACTTTCTCTAGTATGACCAAGTTTTAATTTTCATGTTTTCAAAGTGTTATCTTAAATCCAATGTAAGGCAAGTATAACATTATTGGTATTTATGTGGATCTACGTTCATTTTATGTTTTTTTTAAAACCTAGTTTGTTGATCGATATATTTATCTAATACTTTAGGTAGTTATCCAATGTTGGAGGTCGGTGGGTCAAATCTCTCTTCCCCTTGTTACGATGAACTTGTATCAAGCTAATATATAATACCAATGTCAATATAATGTAGAAGCTTATAATCCCTAAAAACAAATTTTGCTTTAAGAAATTAATTAAAATAAAACTTGCCAATGCCAATATAATGTAGAAGCTTATAATCCCAAAAACAAATTTTGCTTTAAAAAATTAATTAAAATACTTGCTTAGAGAAAGAAATAGATATTAATTAAAATACTTGCTTAAAGAAAGAAATAGATATTAATTAAAATACTTACTTAAAGAAAGAAATAGACTAGTAAAGTGAGAAAACAAATTTTGCTTCAAAAAATTAATTAAAATACTTGCTTAAAGAAAGAAATAGACTAGTAAAGTGAGAGTCACTCAAAGTGGATATTATTAACCTTTTCTCAACTTCAAAGATTAAAAAAACTATTTTCTTTGTGTTTGTCATATGCCTTTACTCAAAATAAGTATTGTATTTTGTATCATTTGTTTTTTTATATTTTTCGGTGTCTTTTGTTAAATCAAAAGTACCAGTGCGTTAGGTTTACCGGAGCATCGACATGATGTCTAGTGGTGCATTGTATTACTAACACACCGCGACTGGGGCCTTACAGAAGACGAACCATGATGATTATTTTTCAAAACATGTCGCATTGCATACATTTAGAGGTTATACACCAATGTGCCACAATTATTGTCGCACTACCACAGATTGCAATGGTGCATCTAATAAGTTGCACCGCTTTGGTCGTTTATTAAAAATTCACCCAAGTGTCATTGTCTTTATAGCACCGGTGTGTTTGTTGGACTGATCGACAACAGCAGGTTAAATTGCATTATCACAACTGAAGTGGTGCGATGTGTTACTATTAATGCATCCGTGCCACCGTGAGAGTGGAGCACTGGTGTTTTGTTCAAAGTTGCATTGTAAAGGATAGAGCACCGGGAACAAGGCATCCAATAAGACGAACCAATATGCCAAGCCGAGAAATATATGTCCCGGTGTGGTTTTGTAAACAATATTGGTGCATTTGGTTAAAATGGTTGCATTGCTATGTTGAATTTTATAAATTATTAAGTTAGCAGAGCAGTTAATTAAGTGAAATACACCGGTGCGGGTGAAGCCAATTATGCATTGATTGTTGGGCGTTATGAAGGATGCATTGCATTGCTTTTATAATTTATCATGGTGCTCTTGCTTGAACGACATCGATGCGTACATATATATGTGACACACCGTCGACGATGCTCACTGTGAATTTAACACGGTACACAACGCTTCAGGGCAAGACAAAACATTCAAGTGCACCATGCATAATTGGAAAAAATGCCAAATTTCAAGCAAAATTCAATTTTTGATTGGATGAAAATGCAAATAGGAAGGTAATAAACAATTTACATGTTCTCTTATGTCATGAGGAGGCATGGTTTCACCATTGAGAAGAAATGAAAATTCATAGTAATTTCCAAAATTTGGAAATATGTGGAATCTACCAATGGAGCTATCCAAGTCGGTGTAGAGCACTAGAAACATGACTCCTTTGGAGGGACGATGAACATTGGTGCTTGATTGAGAGTTTGGAAGCACTGGATGCACTGTAACAATGAAAACTGGTTTAGTAATTTTTTTATTTACCTTATCGTGGTGTGCCTAATGACAGTGAGGCGCACTGTTGCGTAATGTTCAACGGCACTAGTGCACTTTATTCCGTGTGTGTAATTTTTGTCATAAGGTATGGTGGTGATTTTGAACATTGACACACCGGTGCTTTATTGTACATGTACTCACCAGTGCATATCTACCTTAAAGGCACACTGCAATGTCTATTTTTCAAAAAATGTCGCAGTGTGTGTAGCATTTACGCACTGGCACACCACACTTATTGTCGCACCGCCATGGATTGAAACAATGCATTTAATAAGTCACATCGCTCTGATGTTTATTAAAAATTCACTCCAGTGTCATTATCTTTACAACGTCAGTGCATTTGTTGGATTGATGGGCACTGCTAGGTTAAATTTCATTATCACATTTGAAGTGATGCGATGTGTTACTATTAATGCACCGGTGCCACTGTGATAGTGGAGCACTGAGGTTTTGTTCTGCAATGCATTGTAAAGGATAGAGCACTAGGAATGAGGCGTCCAATGAGACGCCCCGCTATGCCAAGTCAGGAAATATATGTCTCGATGCAATTATGTAAACAAAACCAGTGAGTTTGGTTAAAATGGTTGCACTACTACATTAAATTTTATAAATCTTTAAGTTAGGAGTGTGGTTAATTAAGTGAAATGTGTTGGAGCAGGTCGAAGCCAATTATGCATTGTTTGCAGGGCATTTCGAAGGATGCATCACTTTTCTTTTATAATTTATCATGGTGCTCTTGCTTGAATATCACTGTTGTGTACATATATGTGATGCACTGGTGGCAATGCTCACTATGAATTTAACATAGTATGCACTGCTTCGGGGCGATCCGAAGCATTCAAGCACATCGCGCAGAATTGGAAAAAAAATTGAAAACAATGCCAAATTTAAAGCTAAATTCAAATTTTGATTGGATGAAAATGTAAATAGGAAGGTAATAAAAAAATTACTTGGCCTCTTATGTCCCGAGGAGGCATGGTTTCACCATTAAGAGGAAATGAAAATTCGTGGTAATTACCAAAATTTGGAAATGTGTGAAATCTACCAATGGAGCTATCCAATTTGGTGTAGAGAATTGGAAACATGGTGTCTTTGGAAGGACGATGAGCATTGGTGCTTTCTTGAGAGTTTAGAACCATGGGAGGCATTGTACCAATGAAAATTGGTTTGGTAATTTTTTTTATTTACCCTACCGCGATGTGCTTAACGACAATGAGGTGCATCAATGCGTAATGTTCAATGGCACTATTGTGCTTTGTTCGGTGCATGCAATTTTTATTATAAAGTACGGCGGTGCTTTTGAACACTGACATAGTGGTGCTTTATTGTTCATGTATGCACCGATGCATATCGATATTAAAGGCGCACCGATAAAAAAAAACTCTACAAAAACCTCTAATCGTCCACCTCCGCTAACAACCTCCGCTATAAACAAAGAAGGAATTGATTTTTCAAGGAGATTCCATAAAAACCTCTACAAGAAGTTGTTCTCCTTGTAGTGTTCCTGAGACTGCTTGGTAAGGCATGTTGTAGTTGGAAGGGAGATTTAGCTACGTGTTTTGTTCCAACTATTTTTTCCTTGATGAAAGACTTTTTGATGAATGTTGCACTATAAGTTATCATTAGCAGGTGCATAAAGTGTAGGATTAACTTGTATACATCCTATATCTAGACTGTTTTCCTATATAAATGACGAGCACCATGGTTGGGTACCTAGGTGTCTCGGTATATGGAAATATGTCCAAAGGATGACTAGTTGTTCAATATTTACAGTTAGGTTGATTTTAGACCCTAGAATATAATAGGTTCCCAGTCAAATTGTATGGTACCAATGTTTGGCCCAAAGGTACAGTTGGTTCCCAGCTAGTATGTTGATTGATATGATAGTTTTATAAATGAATGGAGGAGCATCGACAATTTGGTTTAGAGATGGAAGCAAGTTACTACGATGAATACTCATTGGTTGGTTAAATCATGGAAGTTAAAGATACAGTGAAGTTTTATTGTTCTCACTAGAGAATCGAAGTGATGATGGAAGACTTAATTCTGAAGTGGAATGATGAGTTTAGGTACCTAGGTGTCTCGGTAAATGGAAATATGTCCATAGGATGACTAGTTGTTCAATATTTACAGTTAGGAGCATGGAAATTTTGGTTTAGAGATGGAAGCAAGTTGCTATCGTGAATATCCATTGGTTGGTTAAATCATGGAAGTTAAAGATATAGTGAAGTTTCATTGTTCTCACTAGAGAAGCCAAGTGATGATGGAAGATTTAATTCTAAAGTGGAATGATGAGTTTGGGTACCTAGGTGTCTCGGTATATGGAAATATGTCCATAGGATGGCTAGTTGTTCAAAATTTACAATTAGGTTGATTTTAGACCCTATAATATAATAGGTTCCCAGTCAAATTGTATGGTACCAATGTTTGGCCCAAAGGTACAATTGGTTCCCAGCTGGTATGTTGATTAAGATGATAGTCTTATAAGTGAATGGAGGAGCATAGAAAATTTGGTTTAGAGATGGAAGCGATTTTGTACGATGAATATCCATTGGTTGGTTAAATCATGGAAGTTAAAGATATAATAAAGTTTCATTGTTCTCACTAGAGAAGCCAAGTGATGATGGAAGACTTAATTCTGAAGTGGAATGATGAGTTTGCAGCATGGATGATAGAGATGTTGTTTTGGATGCAATGAAGAGGTTTTAAAGTTTATCTCAAAGGATGTTGGTGATAGTTCTCATGGTAGCAGTGGAGATCAAATGGTGATGGAAAAACAAGGTAAATTTGGTGTGTCGTCTTTAATAAAATAAATGACCATATGGAAATGTGAATCATGCCTTGTATTTGTAGAAAGTCTATGATGTTATGTATAGGTTATATGTACTGGTCAATGAAATTTTGAGCTTGTATCTTATCTAGAGTTGTTACTTAGGAGAAGTAATTAGCAATACCTAGGCATTGTTTTCATACCTTGTACCTGGTGTCTCCATGAGATAGAGTATGTTAACTGTATGTACATGTACATATGTATGTAACATGTAAAATGCATATCATTGTAAGAAATGGATAGGCATGCATACCCCTATGTCCCTAATGATTTGGATAACTTGTTCGGTATAGTGCAAAAACCTCTATTATGGAGCTGTTAAACACTTGGAGGAGTGGGCCATGTGTTGGATAGATGCTCTATGAGTGGACCATGTTGATTGTAGACTCTAAGAGGTGTGTTAGTCCTAGAAACCAAAATTTTTATGTGCATTTGATGACCTTATCGATCAAAACCCATAGTCAATGGAAACCTTACGTTTAGGTTGCACACTAAACCCTCAAGGGGTGTCCAAGGACCAATATTTTGCATGTCACGCATGTTGATATTATGGTAGCTGAGGGAGGTATTTACCTCCATGTGTAAACCTGACAAGGATAGAATACTCCTGGAAGCAAGAAGAAACCCTAATGAGTTGGCTAATAACCCTAGAAGACTTGTCAGCTCAAGAAGATAATTTATATTAGGTTATTAGCCTCCAAGAGAAGAAGTCGACCAGAAATAATAATATATACTGAACAGATAGATACCCAAAATGAGAATTCAACCCAGGCAGTTAGCCAAATTATTATAA
>JASDQU010392429.1:0-10954 GCA_032191745.1 Picea mariana | reverse complement strand
ATATGCTTCACCTACAAACAACCATGGAAGCCAGGTCATAGGTGTTTGAGCAAAGGGAAAATTCACTATATAGAAGTGGTGTTTGACAGTGAGGAAGAGATTGATGATGAAGAAGGTGGAGTTATCCATAACATACAGGTGAGTCATAGGGAGGAAGAATTAGTCTTTCATGCACAAGGTGATGAGGTACCCTTACACCATGATGTAGGACTAAAGAAGGTTACTATTGCATCTACGAATAGAGTGCCTAAGTTTACAAATTTTCGAATGAAGGGAGTTGTACAGGGACAACGAGAAACAATGTTAATTGATGGAGGATCTTATCATAATTTTATTGATATTGCTACGATAGAGAGGAGACATATTCCCACAGTAGACTTTGAGGGCTTCTTGGTTGAGGTAGCAGGAGGGCACACTATGGCTTGTGACAAGTATATTCCACAGATGATCTTGCATTGGGTAGTTACACCTTGACACAAGATTTATACGTAGTGGATATTCCCGACACTAATATCATATCAGGTGTGCAATGGCTTATCACCTTGCGGCCAATTACCACCAACTACAAAACCATGGAAATTTCCTTCAACACAGAAGAAGGGAAGAGGGTCACGCTTAAGGGGATGATAGGATATGCGCCTAGAGTAGTGACTACTAAGAAATTTCATGCAATATTTAGGCATTAGGAGTTGGCCTATGCGGATGAATTCTTTATTATGGAATAAAGTAGTGGAGAGCAAAAGAAGTATCCTCCATACATGCAGATAATCATTCACAAACATAAAAGGGAATTTGAATCAATTCCTCCAGGTCAACCACCGATTGGGGGTTTGAAAACATCATAGAACTTGAAGAAGGGGCCAAATCGGTCATCACTACACCATACAGGAACCCCAAGAAGCATAAGGATGAGATTGAGAATGTCATTGAATAATTATTAGCCATGGTGAATATTAGACCAAGTTCAAGTCATTTTGCATCATCAATTGTGTTGGTGAAGAAGAAAGATGGAACTATGTGTATGTGCATTTATTACAGGGCCTTGAATAAGAGAACCATAAAAAACAAGTATCCCATTCGCAGGATATATGAGTTGTTGGATGAGCTACATGGAACAGTATACTTCACTAAAATTGAGTTGCGATCTAGATACCATCAAATCGGGATGAGGGAACAGGACGTTCATAAAACAACCTTCAGATGCCACTATGGGAAATATGAGTTCCTTGTCATGCCTTTTGGCTTGACCAATGCACCAGGCACCTTCCAATCATGCATGAACCATGTGTTCAACAAACAGATGAGAGAGCTCCCACTTTTCTTCTTTGATGATTTGCTAATTTACAGTAGAACATGGGAGGATCACCTCAAACATGTGGATGAGATATTGAGCATCATAGGAGAACAGTCACTATATGCCAAGGAATCAAAGTGTGAAATTGGAATGACTGAGGTACTCTATCTGGGACACATTATTGGGGGAAATTGGGTATAAGTACACTAAGAAAAGATCCAAGCCATCATTGATTGGCCCACACCCAAAACACTCACAAAGATCAAGGTATTTCTTGGTATTTGCAGTTATTACAGGAATTTTGTCAAGGGGTTCTCCCAATTGTGTGCACCTCTAATTGATTTGACCAGGAAGGGTACATTTAAGTGGAGTCATGAGGCACAATTAACCAGTATTATCCACTTGTCAGTATTATCCACAATTGTCCAATATTATCCTTTCCATATTTTTCTCAGTCATTTATCTTGGAGTGTGATGCATCAAGAGAGGGTGTTGCAGTTGTTCTCATGCAAAATAGGCATTCCATTTCCTTTAAGAGACACAAATTGAGGGGGATTGAATTGTTGTACACCATTTATGAAAAAGAAATTCTAGCCATAATGCATGCCTTGTTCAAATTCAGGAAATATCTGGTGGGTACAAAATTTGTGGTTAGGATAGACCATAATAGCCTCAAGTAGTTTCTTGAGCAAAAGGACCTTAATGAGAGGCAACAAAAATGGGTGAGTAAGATTCAGGCATATAACTTTTACATAGAATATTTCAAGGGAAAAAACAATGTTGTGGCAGATGTCTTGTCTAGAATACCCTCATCGTACTCCATGTCAGAGATATTAGTTGATTGAAAATCTCCAAATTTTCATGTGAGTTGATGGATGGCCATCTACAGGATGATAGGTACAGAATTATAGATGACATCATCTTTTACAAGGGAAGGATCTATCTAGTTCCAGAATCCTTATTCAAGAACAGGGTGCTTCAATCCTTTCACGACTCATCATTAGCAGGGCATCAAGGATTTATTAAATCATACAGGAATATAAGGGAAAGGTTCTCTTGGAAAGGTCTCAAGGGAGATGTCATGTGCCACATCAATGAGTGTACCACCTTCCAACAAAAAAAGATGAGCATACTCACCCAACAAGTCTATTACAAACTCTCTCGATTCTAGAGCGCAAGTGGGAGAGTGTGTCTATGGATTTCATTATAGGTCCCCCCAAGGCAAAAGAGAAGGATTGCATATTTGTTTTAGTTGATCGTTTGACTAAATTTTCTCACTTTTTCCCTATCTCCATGGACTTCAGTGCATATTAGGTGGCAGATATGTTTTTCGGGGAGGTTTTTAAGTTGCATGGATTACCCAAAATGATTGTGAGTGACAGGGATAGTAGATTCATGAGCATATTTTGGCAGGAGTTGTTTAGGCTAGTGGGTACTGAGTTAACTCCCAACACTAGCTACCATCCACAAATTGATGGGTAAACTAAGTTAGTGAACAAGTGGGTGGAAGGTTACCTCCACAATTATATATTTGGGCAAAAAAAATCATGGTTCAAGTGGCTTTATCTGGGTGAATACTGCTACAACACCACTCACCACATGTCTATTGGTATGTCTCCTTCAAATATTTATACAATTATGATCCCCTCACTTTTGTTGAGATTGTGTTTTGAGATAGCAGGGCCCCTATGGCTAAAGAGTGGATACAAGAAAGTCAATACATTCTCAAAGAGCTCAAGGACCATTTACAAAGAGCTCAAAACCAATAGAAATTATATGTTGATAGGCACATAGTGGAGCGCACTTTTGAGGTAGGGGACTTGGTGTATTTGAGCCTGCAACCATACAGGCATGCATCCATTAAGAAAAATGGCACTAAAAATATCAAACCTCGTTTCTATGGGCCTTACAAGGTGCAAAGGAAAGTTGGGCAAGTTGCATATGAATCAAAATTACCACATGGAAGAAAAATCCATAATGTTTTCCATGTATCATGCCTAAAGAGGGAATTGGGAAAACATGTTGTAGCTAATGAAGAGATACCACTAGTTGTTAAAGAAGGGAACTTGATCTTGATTCCATAGTATATTTTGGAGGTGAGGGCGAAACATCTAAAGAACATGGGCATTAAGGAATACTTGTTAAGTGGAAAAAATTTCCTATAGAATATGCCACTTGGGAGAGTGAACAGGTGTTACAACAAATAGGTTCAGGATTGCTTATGGGAAAGCAATTTCTAGTAGGGGAGACTATAATGTTCCCCTCTCCTTGAAAAGAAAATTAGAGGAATTAGTAGTCTAGTCACCCCTATAGACTATAGCCCCATGGGTAAAAGGGGTTAGGAGGCGCTAAAGTGTCGCTGAGGAACTTAATGTTCTATTATTAAAGTGACTTTGATAAAGCAGAAAAGGGTTATTTGACTTAAGGAGAAAATAAAGTAATAACATTAGAAAGGACAATAAAGTAACCCAACTGAAAATTAGAACCTGGAGGTATAAAATAAAGAGGAGGATGCCTCACTCATGCATTCATGTCATTTTCTCCATTTTCTTCTTGAGCTATGCAGCTTACGTTTTGAGGGTTTTGAGTAAACAAACCCTAGAGACCAACAAGGAGGTGAAATATCTATTTGTTCCTGGTCCAAGATTGTTCAAGAAGGTGAAATATTCCTCCTTCACCATTCTATTTAGCTACATTTTGATCTCTGCAGTGGAAGAAAGAGGCATGGCACAAATCAAGATGTTTTTTGCAGGTGAGGTGCACTGCTGGAAGAAGATTAGTTTGATTTGGGTATAAGAAGGGAGATCTAAGGAGAATCTCTTTCCTAAAGGATTTATTAGGACTATAGCACCCTTTCTCACCTATTATTGGAGGGTTTTCTATTCATATTGATTTATTGTGGTCATTAGACGAATTTTCTGAAGGAGGGCGCATTGTTAATAGTAGATCTAATGAGTTGGAGGGTAAGATCACTCATAATAGCTAAAGAGACTCATCACAGGTGTTTACCATCATCAGATCTATAGATATACAATTTATTTCAACGGTTTGGAGGACAAAGCAAAGGAGGCCTAAATTCCTATAGGTTTCCCAGCCAAGAAGTGCACAACTTGGCCAGATCTGGGTGAAAGAGTTCAAAAGGGAAAGAAATTGATCTTGTTCATCTTTGCATGTTGCTAGTGGAGGACTTGGAGGATTTCATATTCAATTATTTTGTATCTTGGAGGCATATCCAGCCCAAGTTTCTATATCTTATCTATAATATTCCAGATCTATGGATTCCATGTATGGAGGTCAACTTATTATCTAAATAAAGGTCATATATGAAGTTATTGAGAATTTTCTTTTGTTATATTTATTGTACCTTGTTATCTCCATGTATTGTTGTGCTATATTAATTTTTCATATGTTATAAATCCCAATTAAATACACCCAACACAACTCTGAGAAGCAAAACCTGCAAAAACACTCAAACAATAGAAAAATCAGGTCAGAAAATAAACCTAAGTTCCTATCAAATCTGTTTGGGAACATTGCCGTGAAGATATATATTTAAAAAGAAACAAATTTTCATTTGGAGAGAGCTTGTGTGTAGAATTAATGGCAAAGGTGACAAGTACTAAATTCGATATTGAAAAATTTAATCGTAAAAATAATTTTGAAATGTGAGATTTTTTAGTAAAGCAAGGGTTGCATAAGGAATTAAATGGAAAGAGGAAAAAACCCACATCTATGAACAATGAAGAGTGGGAAGACCTGGATGTCATAGCCCTCAACGCAATTCAGTTATGTCTTGCCAATTATTTATTGTTTAACATTATTGGAGAAGAAATGGCAGTAGGCTTATGGAGCAGGATGGAAAATGTTTATATGACGAAGTCCTTGATGAATTGGATTTTCTTGAAGAGGTAGCTATACATTTTAAAAATGAGAAAAAGTATGAAAATCGCAGATCAATTGAATGTGTTTAATACTTTATATGCTAGTTGAATAGTATGGATGTTAAACTCAATGACAAAGATAAGGAAGTTACATTTTTATGTTCATTGCCTGGATCTTGGGATCATCTAGTTACTTCCATTAGCTTTAGTACAATTGAGATTCTTGAATTTGATACTAATATTGGAGGTCTGTTGTCTGAGGAGGTGCAGATAAAATCAAGTTTTTAAACCTCCACACCAGAAGAATTGGTGGTTATAGGTCGGTCCACAGAAAGGGGAGAATATTTGAGTATAACATCCAAGGCTGAGTCAAAAAGAAGAAAGGGTAAGGGAAGAATTTGGAACTGTAATAAAGTTTGGCATATTAAAAAGGATTGTTGGAAGCTACATGATTCTGAGTCAAAGGAAGACTCCAAAATGGAGGAAAATCTGGTTGAATCGGGTCCATGTATGATTGATGAAGTATTGTCTATTAGTAATGTCTCTGGATATTATGAAGAATGGATTTTAGACTTTGGTGCCTCACACCATATTTTCCCAAATAGAATTTGGTTTACTTCTTATCAAGCAGTTGTTGGTGGATTTGTTCTTATGGGTAATAATAATTCTTGTAAGACTCTCAAGGTTGGAAGTGTCAAAATCAAAATGTTTGATGGGATTATAAGGACATTAACGAAAGTTAGACATGTTCCTGAACTAAAGAAAAATGTGATTTATCTAGGAGTGTTGGATTTTGGTGGCCATGATTTTACAGGTCAAGGTGGAGAACTCCAGGTGTTCAAGGGAAGTTTGATGGTCATGAAGACAATGAAGATTGGAAATATGTATAAGTTGGAAGGAAAAACTGAAGTAGTAGTGATATCTAAGAAAGCAAATGCACCTATTTGTTTATGGAATTAGCGACTGGGCCATATGAACTAGAAAGGGCTTGGGTTGCAGGTACTAGTAAGCCGTAAGTTATTTTCCATATTTTCAATCTTTGAATTTTTGCAAGTTTTATATCTTTGTTGGTTACGATGATGGGGTTAAGTGATGTATATTGTGGGATCCTATTTCCCACAAAATCATCACTAACAGAGATATGTACATGGAACAATCAGTAGTTGTTCAGGATCGCAAAGGGATTTTTTTTGCAAAATCGGGGAATCATTGTATGGCCTAAAGTTACCCAGGGAATTGTACAATATGTTAGGTATTTTCATGGTAAGCCAAAATTTCTTAAGAAGTGAATATAGCCATTGTGTTTATTTTGAAATTTTTCAACATGGTACATTCATGTTCTTAGTATTATATGTTGATGATATGGTTGTTGCAAGTCTAACCATGTTTAATATTAGCAGGTTAGAGGCTCAGTTGGCCAGGATGTTTCAAATGAAGGATCTAGGAGCAACAAACAAATCTTGGACATAGGAGACACAAAGACGAAAAAAATGGTATGATGTGGTTATCACAATAGAATTCTATGGATAAGATATTGATGTGGTTCAGTATGAATATTATGAAACTGGTAAATATCCATTTAATTCTCCATTGTAATCTTTCTTCAAGTTTATGTCCTAGTAGTAAGGAAGAAAAGGTTGTCTCATGTACCGCATGCTAATATAGTAGGAAGATTGATGTTTGTGATGAAATGTTTAAATATTTCACATGCAGTTGGTGTTGTCAATGGACACATGGAAAAACCATGTGAAGAGCATGGAAATGAGTTCTTTAGTATCATAGAAGAACATAAGCACAAGTATCACTTACAATGGTTGCATGATTTAGTCTGTAGTTATTGTTGAGTCTCTATTTTTACATGTATAATGCCCTATCTTACCTTGTATCCAAGCCTTTTTGCCTATGTTATAAGCCCATACTTGACGTTTACTCCCAAACACATACCTAATGACCTAGTTCATGTTCACAAGAGGTAATTGATGATTTAAAGCATGTTTTGTTTAACTTTCTTGAATTAATTCAATTAAAGTGTTTTATCTTGTATAATCCTAATAGTTTGACTCATGACCAGCTTATTTTGGTATCTCATCATTCTTGTACTACAAGTCATCGTGAAATCCGGTACTAACCTATTCCGATACCAGCTTGTGTGTATTCTGGTACTAAACAACTACCTACAAGATTCTGGTACTAGCATTCTGGTACTGAATTTTCTCCTCGATTTTCGGGCAGATGACAATGAATCTCCAAATTTAGGGACATGAGTTTTGTCCATACATGTGTTTTCATGCCGATTGGCAAGCCAGAATCTCCATATCTCGCACGTGTGGATCTCCATCTCAGGGGGAACGATTCAGCCTAAAATCATTAAATATTTCTAAACTTTCATATTGCAACTTGATTTTCGTGCAGATGGAATAATAGATTACGAAAACATCCAATGGGTTTTTAGAAACGATATCCAGCTATAAAACCCATAAATATTTTCTCACGATTCATAACAGATAGACAAATATTAAAGGATCCTTAACACGAATTTATAATATTTGGTGAAAAACTCAGATTTTGTGCATAAACAATTTGAACAAATTCTGAGTTGGGGGATTTGTTCTGATGTATCCCCATTGAATTTCCTTGTATAAATATGAAAGAAGGAGTACTGAGAGGGAGGAATTGTTATGCTATAATATTGGTTCTTAAAGGAGGGGAATTCCATATTGTTATGTTGATGTATTGGCTTGTGAACATATATTTTCTATAAGTCTCTTTGTTGGAAAGTAATATGAATTACCGTTGTTGATCTTGTGCATTTTTGGAACCTACTGTCCTGTGAGTTTTTCTAGCTTCCATGTTGGAATCGGTAAGGGCCCACCGTTCTAACGTGATAAGCTTCTTGTAAAATATAGCTTAGTTTTTATTCATGTACATGTTTGTTTTAGTCCTGTATCTATGTAATACTTGTTGTTGGCTTGATTTCTTATCTGAATTAGAAATATTTTGAATGTAAGTGTCGAAGTGTGAGTAGTGTTCATTGTGTTATTGCTAGTATAACAAATCTGGTGCACCATAGTTTTAGGAATTTTATTTAGCTTGTTGTCAGAAATATGCATGATAGGATAGGTTTAACAATCTTTGAAGTGTGATTATTTACATTCATGAATCTCAGTTAATTTTCAGAATTTGTTGAGAGTTGTAACATGTGTTAGCCAAGGAGCCATTTGAGAATTCCATCTCTTGTATTACATGAACCAGTAAATGGATTATGCTCCTGGTATATAAGCTAGACAATTCTTTTTCAAGGCTGCAAGATTTGATTGAGTGTGAGGAATTAGATATGGATTGCTTGCAAGTTATTATTGAATTAAGTTGTTACAGGAAATGAGATTAGATCTCCATCTCTCACCCTGCATGCACCTACAATGGAGTGTCTTCCTCTACCTGTTATTTCTTCTAGAATTGATTGATGCTTTCTTTTGAGAATATGTTGCATGTTAATTGTTGTTATTTTAGTTTCTCTAGGAGATAGAATCCAAGTTCATATTTTCCTTCCATGAGCCATCAATGAACAGGTCCATCACATAAGAAAGAACTTTAGATCATATGCTTGTTATGAGTTTTGCTTTCTAAATTTTGAATTGTGTGAAGAGTGTTATCTTTGAAGTGTGAAAACAAAGTGTTATGTTTCTTGATTAAGCTATACTTATCAAATATAGGAATCTATCTGTTATCGGCACATATAGTGCATCAACTCTATTGATTACGAATCACAGATTGACATTTAAATGAGTGTAAGATATATATATTGAACATATTTGTACACCAACAGTTATGATGATTCATAGGACTTGGACAATAAGAGAACTGCGTTAGGTTATGTCTTGCACGAATGCAAGGATCTATTGGGTAATTTTGGACAAGTACAAGATATGGTGTTTTGTGGTGGTCGAAGAATTTTGTATTTGACCAATCATCCAGCGTATCAAAATGGGAAAATGGGACAACGCATCATTTTGTAAGATAAGTTATTGATGGAGGTGGAGTGGTCCATACTGAAGCAAGTTGTGCAGACATCTTCATGAAACCAGTACTATTAGAGAAGTTGTGGTGGAGTGTGGCTTCTTTTGGCTTGCAAAAGAGGTGACAAATGGGCTTCGGCAAGGTATCATGTAAATTGTTGTCAAGGTGGAAATTTTGGAATTATGAAAACAATTAATTATGGTAATAATACAAATTTATTGATGGTAAATATTTGATAGTTCATATAACAAAGGCATTTCATGAACCAATGTAACCAAAACAAGTTCTTGAATTGGTGTAACTATTTAACCTATTTTGTATATATCCAAGCCGCGAGATGCATTTGTAAGGTTGTAAGATTGATTGTAATCTCATCTTGAACAATAAGAGATATTGATATCTTTCCCCATGGGTGTTTCCTTGACACACCATCGGGGTTTTACCACGTAAATATTGTGTTTTAATTGTGTGATTATTTTGTCTTATTGTCATATTTCTTGCATTTAACATTTGTTTCACGATCTTGAATACCAAAAAGTAAAGGTATCAAAGTAAGTAGTTGGAATGAAATTTGGTGTTCTCAAGAAGTACTCCATATTTTCTTAAATGAACCTAAGCATTACTTTCAAGCTGATTTTGGTCAACATATGAGTGATTACACATGTAGTGGTCAATTTTAATTTCCCCAACAAGGTGCATTCAACCACAACTCTCCATTATATAAGAAAGCAGAAAAGGCTTTCACAAGCTTCTAACAAGAAGATAATTTATATTAGCTTAGGACAAGTTAAGGGTTTTTTCATTTATTATAGCTTAGGCTGGTAATAAGGATTTAAAACCTAAGATACATCAAAATATATACATGTTTCACAAGTTGTTGTTATTTTATTCTTACCAAGTAATTTGTTTAAATACCTCACATTTGTCTAAATTCCTTTTAATATGGCGCAAAACATTTATTACCCACTAACATGAAAGGATTGGTCCAAGTTTTTTCTCACAATGTTATGTGTTTCTTCTTCAAGAAAATGAAAACTTTATGTGGTATCTTAAAAACAAAAAAACACTTGAAGTTGGTGTGGTATCTTAAAAGCAAAAAAACACTTGAAGTTGCTTCTTAACTCTAGATCATATCATCGTTGTCTTTACTATATCAAAGAGAACAAATGGAACAAAGAAATATAGGGAAAGCTATTTGTATTATTTTCTGAAACAATTAAAAGAAAATTCCATATGTACTTTTTGAAACTACTTGGATTTGCAAACACTTGCAAGTGTGCCAAGCCTCCTTCTTCATAAATTTGGAACCATATGTGGAAGGTATAACAACTACTTAGGAGAATAGTTCAAAGTATGTAGTGTGATATCCAATTTCTTCTTCATAAAATTGGAACCATACATTGTGAAAGATATAATGAGTGTTTGCATGCAAGCTTCCATAGTTGAGAGTATGTAGTATGTTATCCACGTTTGTATTTAGAGTACTTTAGAGTTTTTCTTTTTTTGTTTTGTTGATGCTGGATATTCTTTCATTTGCAAATTTCAAATTAATTATTTCTCTAAAATCCAATACAGAGAAGTTCAGCCATTGTGATTGTTCATCTTAATAAAACATTTGTTAATGCTAATACAATAATTTATACTCCTCTCTTTAAAGATTCAATTGCTAATACAATAATTTATACTCCTCTCTACCATTCAATTTTTTGAACAGTTTTTATTCGGGATGATTATACAAAAGTATCAACCTCATCCTCTTATA
>JASDQU010392425.1:0-10934 GCA_032191745.1 Picea mariana | reverse complement strand
CACCAAAGTACTATGGACCTTATAAGGTGTTGCAAAAGATTGGTACTATGGCATACAAATTAGAGCTGCCTGCATCTTCACGAGTACACCTAGTTTTTCATGTTTCATGCTTAAAGAAGGTTATAGGTGACAAGATCCCAGTTTAAACTATATTGCCAGAACTTGATGAGGAAGGAAAAATCATATTGGAGCCTGAAGCCATCACTGACACAAGAATTCGCTAGCTAAGGAATAGATCCATTTCAGAGTATCTCATTAAATGGAGGAAATTACCGGCTGAAGATTCCACTTGGGAAGATGAGTCTTTTATACAGAAGCATCCAAAGTTACTCAAGCGTTGTGGACAACATTTGTCTCAAGGGGAGGGGCATGTTAAGCCCTAATATTGGCTCATTACCCCTTAATTGTGGCATATTAGATTAGTGATGCTATTTTATTTATGTCGGCTTTAGGCCATTAGTTGTAATTTAGATTAGTAATGTTATTTTAATTATGTCGGCTTTAGGCCATTAATTGTAATTATACCTCCTAGTCTCCTATATATACCAAGGAGACATTTTCATTTTGAATCATCTTGTAATTGAACATATAAGTGGGGTAAAAGGAGGTTGCCCCCTCGAAGAGGCTTATTATCTGAAATTATCTCTTTTTCAAGGCGTTGAGTACTTTTCCTAAGTTTTTTATATGCGATATTGATGTTTGGTTCTTAACAAAACATGTTTGATAGGCTGATGATCCGAGTTATAATGAGCTAGAAGGCTTATGTGTTTATTAGGTCGGAGAGGCTAGATGTTAAGGCCATTAACCCGGATTTTGTATATGTAAATACTCACATCATTAATATAATTACATCGTTGCGTGTAGACTGACCACAAAGAAAGAGTTATGGCGGACTAAGATCCACTGGGTAGGGAAGGGGAAGGGGCTAAGAGTCTAGGAAAAGGGGCTAAGCTAGAGGTCTTACCTCTAAGGGAATAATATTATATTATTATTTCCTAGAGGCTAAGGTTTGGACATAACCTATGTTGTCCTAGGTTCCTATGGGAAGGGAACGAATGTTAAGTAGAGCTCATGCAGCTTTAGGAAGACATGTGTCAACCTGGGCGCATGCAATTTTAGGTGGGAAAGTCAGTTCGTTGGGATTCCCTCACGATGGTGAGCAGACTCCCCACACTTGCATGCAAGCAAACGTAGAGAGATCCTTCACGCAACCAGCCTTTGTTTCCTGATTTTTTTTTTGGACCTCTGCAACCTTGGGTGGGTGGGGGAGGGGAACGGGAACACCATGTTATGAAGCTAACTGTTTTTTCTTGTGAAGCACCACTCGACTGCGTAGTGTCTGAGCCATATCGCACCTTAGCCTTTGTTGTTGCTACCCATGTCTTCTCTGGACTCGTGTGGCTTGATGTGATTACCAGAGCCCATACCCGATTTTGTTGTTGTGGTTACCCTATGGACTTAGGAGCTGGATAAAAGAAGCAAGTTGTGAGGCCTGTGAGCAACTCTCTCCAGGTGAGAGAGTGTGCTGAGGAAGTGAGCTTTCCTGGAGGAATTCCAGTAGCAGCTACAGAGCTCTGAGAATTCCTGATCCAACCTGTTGTTGAAGCCCTGAAAGGGAGGTGTAACAACCGATGGACTATGTGACAGTGATGGTGTACACTCTTGGGGTGGAATAGGCATGTGGGGAATGAGATTTTGTGAGCTGTGGGCGTAAGTGGCTCCTTGGAGGAATTTCTTCCTGTTGAACTATGCGACTTCCCTGTCAACCTTGCCTAGCCTAGGAATCCCTTGCCCGATGGAGTTTAGTCCTAGCTCGGGGGTGAACCACTGTTGAGAGTGATGAGCAACGTGGTCTATGGCTGGGAGGTTTGTAGAAGGTCTGCACACAGTTGGTGGTCTTCGAATAAAAGATAAGTGCCACTTCTATGTTCATTTACATGCTGTGTAATTGTACATGTGATATAATTGATGAGTAATGCATGGATATATTGTATATGTTGTTATATTTATGGGTTTGCCTGTGAATATTGTATGCATGCTTTCACTGTTATTTCTGCATTATATTGTGTGATAGCAGAATGTAAATCATCTGTAAATTTTGTATGTGTTATTGTCGCTTTCGCAAGAATATGTGTATGAACAAAATGTTTATGTCTGGTTAAAAATTTCATTAGATATATATATATGTGTATACTCGAGCATGTTAGTTTTCTGGAGTAGCATGACCCGACCCGAGAATGTGACAAATTGGTATCAGAGCGAAAAGTATGTTTATGAGTGATGTTGCCCGACTTGTTGGTGGTTGGGGATGTTACAAATTGGTATCAGAGCATGAAAGTTTATTTTGGTGTTGTTGCTCAGCCTTCTGGTGGTTGGGGACGTTACAACATGGTTCATAAATAGTTGCAGGGCCTCATTATTTAATGCAATTTGTTCCTTTGAGGATCACTCCAATGCCAAAAAGTTCTTTATGAAAAGGAAGGCATCTATATTTGTTGTTGTGCATGCAATACATAGTTTGTCTCTTGGTGACAGATTGTTAATAAATTATAACTTTTGTAGACCACCAATTGCTCGTCAAAAACGCCTTGCATTGGGTCTAACTTTAGACGTCCCCTTGGGGCATAAGAAAAAAATGATTGGGTAATTGTATTTTTGGATTTTCAATGGAACTAATGTAAATGTATTGCTTAATTCAATATTTGTTTTATAAAGTGGTTGGTTGCATGTTACAATCATTACATCAAAGATGGGGACTAAGCTCCCTATAATTTCTGTACATGGACTTTTGTTTACTTTATTTATTGAGTTTGCTTAGTATTATTTATATTTTTAAATATTAATATAAAATTAATTTAATTTAATATTCTTTTAACCTTAACAAATTAATTAAGTTCTTCAATAACTAAACCAAATACTTACATTTCCTTATGAGGAGATTCATATTTAAGTTGGTGGTGGAACAAAAAACCATAAAGTCATTTAAAGCAAATTGTGTATATTAAATTCCATTATTATTCATGATTTCATTTTCATATTTAATAATTATATATATTTTTAAAATTCATATTTAAAATTCATTATTATTAATGATTTTGATTTCATATTTAATAATCACGATTATAATAATTTCTTAAAAATATAACACTTATAAATTCAATTATGAACAATTATTATAATGTTATCAGTAAAATAAATAAGAAAATAACATTTCATAAAAGTCTTTTTTCTTTGTAAGCATGTTTGATCAACATATTGTATCTTTCTAGAAATTAAACAATTCACCTTGAAGAATAATTAAACATTATACAACATTAATAGTTAAAAGTTTTCGCATTTACAATCCAAAGAAAACGATTTCATAAAACTAAAGTTAAACATTATATGACAACTCTAAATTCTAATGAGTGATACATCCTAAATTTAATTTAAAAACATAGATATCATTAACATACTTATAATACATTTTATAAATGAAATGACAACAACATCAACATGATTTGAAAAACACAATATACATGTGTGCTATACTATTTATATTGCACCGATGCGATTGAAAGTGCACCGATTTGGTTGTTATGTAGAAATGATTCAATAAACAATTTAATTGACAAAGTATGTATGTAAAGTTCCACAATTAAAGTCTTGCAGAGGTTGTGCTTTGCAGAGGCAATTGATCTTTGGTGTCTCTCATAATTTAGTGCATGGACTCGATTCTCTGTCACTTCCTTAGTGCTCTGCCTCGCATCTCCTCTTCTGTGGACCGTTCGAATTTCTCCAAGATACCGTCCTCATTACTCCTATAGCCATAATATGAACTAACATCAATTAACTCGTAAATCACATACCTACATGTCCTCTTATTCACCTCGAGGGGGCTTATCAAATAGCTCTTTTAGGATGGGGAGGATTTTGGTAGCCCTGAAGTATCTGTAACAAGGGCCCTTGCCGGTGGCACCGGGCACATAAATCCATTCCCTTCCAAGTCTGTCATCTTGGCACCTACTTTGGCATAATTAGGACTGCCAAACTCGACAATCAGAGCTTCCTAGTGCCCCTTTTCCTTGTTCAACAAGAAAGGACCTTGGTGGATGTCTTAATTATAACACTGTGTCAACCTCAAGAATGACTTAAGTTCCATATTATATATTTAATTGAAGTTAAGAAGCACATTTGGAAAAACAACCGATGATTCATAAGCTTTGTCAGCATGCATTATCGCTAAATATTAAGCACCACCTTGGCCTCGACCTGTTCCTCCATGAGATCCTCACTCATGTACTTACTAAGAAGTTCATGTTTCTTCTTCTCCACAACCATGCACTCGATCACTTTCTCATCCAAAAGGGGCATATGAACAACAAATTCTCTCTCTCTCTTTACTTCTGGTTTCCCTTATCGTGCTCTCCCATTTCTTCCGCCACATCCTCATCTTCCTCGAATAAGATTGGCTAGAGGCAATGACTTTCCCACTCTTGATCATCAACCTAGCCTCCCTCTAGTTTGAATCGATCCTCTACCATTCCCTCAACGCTCTAGCTTGCATCTCCTCCTCTGTGGTCCACTCAACTTTCTCCAAGATACCATTCTCGTCATCCTTGTTGCCATAATAATTGGTGTTAATTTGCTTGTAAATTACATACCTAAACCTCCTCTTATTTGCCTTGGGGGGCTTATTGAATAACTCTTTTATACTGGGGAGGAATTTCCAAGCCACACTTATATAATTGGTTGTTGGAAGATTGTAACATGCCATTTTATAGCAAACAATTTTACAAGTATGACTAGGAAATTCCTCCTTGGCATCAAATAACTATTCGATAATCCCCTCGAGGATAAGAAGAGGAGCTCTAGGTATGTTATTTACAAGTGAATTGATGCCAATTATTATGGCGACAATGATGATGAGAATGGTATCTTGGAGAAAGTTGAGTGGCCCGTGGAGGAGGAGATGCAAGCTAGAGCGCCGAGGGAGTGGTAGAGGATTGAGTCTATCTAGAGGCAAGCCAAGTTGATGATTAAGAGCAGGCAAGTCTTTTCCATTAAGCTGGTCCTATTCAAGGAAGATGAGGATGTGGTAGAATAAATGGGAGAGCACAACAAGTGAAACCAGTAATAGAGAGAGCGAGAGTTTGTTTCCCATGTGCCCCTTTTGGATGAGAAAACGATTGAGCACGTGGTTGTGGAGAAGAAGAAACATGAGCTTCTTAATAAGTGTATAGGTGAGGATATCATGGAGGAACAAGCCAAGGCCAAGACAATGCTTAATATTTAACGATAAGGCATGCTGACAAAGCTTATGGATCATCAATTGTTTTTCCAAATGTGCTTCTTAACTTCTATTAAGTTACAATATGGATCTTAGGTCATTTTTGAGGTTAACACGATGTTATAATTAAGACATCAACTAGGGTCCTTTCTTCTTGAGCAAGGCAAAGGGGCACTAGGAAGCTCTGATCGTAGAGCTTGGAAATCATAATTATGCCAAAGTAGAGGCCAAGATGAAGACTTGGAAGGGAATGAACTTGATGTGTTTGGTGCCACCAACAAGGGCCCCAGTTACAGATACTTTGGGGTTACAAAATTTCTCCCCATCCTCAAAGAGATATTCGATAAGCCCCCTCTAGGGGAATAAGATGAGGTGTAGGTATGTGATCTATAAGTGAATTGATGCCAATTCGTATTATGGCTATAGGAATGAAGAGGATGGTATCTTGGATAAAGTCGAGCAGCTTGTGGAGAAGAAGATGCGAGGCAAAGCATTGAGGAAGTGGCAGAGGATTGAGTCCATATGCTAAATTATGAGAGGCACTGAAGAGTGACCTCTATTTTTCCCTCCACAAAATGTAACTGTGGAGGTTTGCATATGTAGTTTGTGAATTAAATTGTTTTTCTTCTCGCTATTACTACGCTCAACGTCGTCGTTGTATCTGATTCACATAAAATTCATTTTAGGCACATATATAGGTAAAACAAATTTCAAATATAAAATACAAACACATATGACTAATTTGTATTTATAAAAAACTGAAATTAGTTTTTGTATACAAACAAAATGTGAAAAAGTAGTTGGTGCTATTAATAACTTCATTCACATCACTACCGATGCTCCACATCAGACATAAGGCATCGAACAACAGTGTGTTATATTTAACACACTAGTGCATCATTGTTAGTCGAGCACCGCTATCTATAGTGGTGTGTTGTGATATATAGCGCACTAGTTAAGGGTTGTCATACAAAACAACCTGCGATGCCATTTCACATATGAACTATGTAACTCAGGACGGTTGGTTCTACGAAACGCACCACTGTAGTAGAATTTTTTAATGATAAACCAAGCAATGCTCTTGGTTATATGAAACACACCGATACTCTATGTTCATTCGAGCACCAAATGATTTTTAAAGGTGCGTTGTCTTTTATGATGCACCGGTAATGGGTGCATTTTAAAAGATGCACCGTAATGATAATTTTTTAAATATTTTTCCTGGTGCAACTCACTTAACCATAGCGATGCATTTCGGTGAATGTAACGCATCGACACTCCATTTTAGATTTATATGCTTTGATATCGATGCGTTTGTCTTATAACGCACCGGTAACAGGGCATCCCATAAGATGAACTGATATGGTAAATTATTATGTATTTTGCTCGTTGTCTTGTAGTACACAACACTAGTGCATTCTATTTATTTGATGCACTGCAGAGCAATTTTTTTTTTTCAAAAATTGGGTGGTGCGTTTGATTAATAGAACACACTGGTGTGTTTATCTCAGCTAGTGCACTTCCTAAAATCTTAGCGGTGCTTACCATAAGACACAATGCGTTGATAATTTGTGAAAATTTAGTCTGGTGCCATGCTCTTTACAACAATGGTGTGTTGTTTGGACCTAGGCACACCGACATGTTAAATTGTTTTACTGCAACTTAAGTAGTGTGATGTGTTAATATAAAAGCATCACTGCTACCGTGTTGTTGGAGCATCGACATTTTGTTTAACGATGCGTTTTGTTTTCAAGAGCACCGATAATGGGCCATCCACCGATATGCTCGACAACACCAATGCATTTGGTTAACATAAACACACTACCAACCCAATTTTATGGAATGTAAACACAACGATGCACTTTCGCTAACCAAACACACCGGTGCGATATAGTTTCTAGAGCACTAACACAAATTTAGTGGTTCTTCATCTAGTATAACACACCCGTGTTTTTGTTGACACTATGGGAACGACTCCATTATATTGATTTATTGAAAATTAAACAATGTGATGTGTTATTATGAATGCTCTGGTGCTACCATGTTGAAGAAGCATCATTGTTTTGTTTAATAGTGCTTTGTGAAGTGTAGAGCGTCGAATACGGGGTGTCAAAGGAACCACCTTTCTATGCCAAATCGAGCAATACATGTTCCCATGTAGTTCTGTTAATGACACCGGTGCATTTGTTTAAAATGATTGCACTGTTGAGTTAAATTTTATGTGTCGTATTTTGAGCAATGCACTTGGTTAAATGGAACACATCGATGCTTCTATGTTCGAAAATCACAGGCATGTTGTTTATCGAGTGTTGTCTTTTATAACACACCGGATACAGGTCGTTTAAGAGGAAGCACCGATTAAGTACAATAAAAATTAGACGCACCGGTTGTGGTGCTTATTGTGAAGTTAGCACGGGATACACCGCTCCGTGGCGAGCTAAATCAAAATGATGCATCACTCTGGGGCGAGCTAAATCGAAACGATCCATCGCTCTGGGGCAAGATAAATCGAAACGATGCACCATGTGGAGTCATATTTTTTTTTGAAAAAAGTCCCAAATTTCAAGCTAGATTCAAAATTTCAAAGAATGAAAATGCAAATGGGAAGGTAATAAACAAATTACCTAGACTCTTATGTCCCGAGGAGGCATGGTTCCACCGTTGAGAGGAATGAAAATTCATGGCAATTTCCACAAATTGGAAATGTGTGGAATCTACCGGTGGAGCTATCCAACTTGTTGAGGAGCACCAGAAATAGGGTGTCCTTAAAAAAAGAGTGAGCACTGGTTCTTGCTTGAGAGATTGGAAACACAAGAAGAGGTATCTCAATGAAAATCAGTCTAGTAATTTTTTTTATTTACCCTACTGTTGTGCACCATCGAACAATTTTACGTACTCATATGTAAGATTCAATGGAACATGTGTGTTTTGATTGGTGCTTGTTATTTATTTTTTATAACTTATGACAGTTCATTTGAACATCTACACACTGGTGCGTATGTACCGTAAAGGTGCATAAAAAAAATGTCCGCAAAAACCTTCGGTCACCCGCGTTCGCTAACAACCTTTGTTGTGAACAATGATGGTTCATTTGAACATTTAAGCACTTGTGCAGTATGTTTTAGGTGCACACCAGTGAGGATGTACCTTAAAGGTGTATCGGTAAAAAAGCCTTTGCAAAAACCTCCAGTCGACCACCTCCGCTAATAATCTCCGCTATAAATAGCTAAGGGGTAATTTTTTCGGGGAGGTTCCATAAAAACCTCTACAAGAAGGTGTTCTCCTTGTAGTGACTCAATGTCATATTACTTTTCTCATGTGTTTGAATATCTGGGTTTCTTTGATGTTTGAATATATTCTAACTGCTACATTGAATGTATTCTAACTATTTCTTTGAATGCAAACAAAGCATCTTCGATTTGAGTGCATCCACTATGCATTAATGGCAATGTTTCTGGTGTCTGGAAACTCATGCTTAATTGTTGGAGACTCAAGATGATTGTTGGAGACTGATCTGAAAATAGTGGGCTAACTTGTTATGCTATGCAAGTACCCTCTACTTCATTAAAATAAATTTTACAGGACCTTGCTCCATGTGTTAAAATATGCAAGATAAATTATGTGCCAAGTTTATGCATCTTCTTTTAAATGTTCATGTGTGAGGAAATGTTCTTTTAAATGGTTAAATATGTACTTTAAATAAATACACAACAACATAACTGGCAGAAAATAAACCATCAAACTCACAACAATAACAAGATGATAAAGGAGTTCACCCCTCTCTGGGCTACATCTCCTTGAGCCTCCTTCAATGGACTTGGCTCTTTGGGATTAATTTGTCAAAGATTCTTTTACAATATGCTTCTCAACTCCAATGGAAATACTGACTGTACCATTGGGTTCAGAATACATAAAAACCCCAAAAATGACTAATAGAACTCTGAAAACGGATCATGGCTCTTCCGGGCATGACCTCTTCTACATGTGGCCTTAAGCTTCCCTGAGCTTCTCTTTGGAAAAAACACTTGTAAAAGTCCTCAAATGGATCTGAAAAATATCCAAAAGTGTTCAGAGCATAATAATTAGCCAAAAATGATTATTCAATCACAAAAAACAAACATGGGCTCATCTGAGCATGACCTCAAACAATGAGGGCTTCAAGCTCCCTAGAGCTCTCTGAAACTTCAATGGTTAAAAACTTGCAAAAGAAGTCTTCAAATGGATTTGAAAATAGTGCCAATGGATTCATAACGTCCAAAAACCCCTAGCTGGGCTTTTTTGGCACCTCATTTGGCCAAAAAATGAAGAAGATAGGCGTCCTTCCATTTTCTTCTTTCAAGCTTGCTGTCTCTGGTTCGCCAAAACGCACCTCTGGGCGTTCAACCAAGAACACGCTCAAAAACTCGTGCTAAAACCTAGAACCTGTGCATAACCACAAAAACAGTCAAACTATAGGACGGTTAGGGCGCGCCCAACCCCTAACCGCCAAGACCACGGTCACAAGGGTCACCATGTGACCTCACGCTAGCGCACAAGAGGGCTCCGTTTACAAGGGCGAATGAATAAATGACAAGTGGCGGCATATGGTGGTGTAACCATTTTCATAAACCAATTCCCATGCGCAAATATTAAGGTCATATGCATTGGCACCCGAAACCGAGGGCTGCACTCCATTTGAAATATGTGCGCCTCCATATATATATATATAATGGGTCATATGGTTACACATAAAACCGTGGCTTAACCGTTTGATAAACCAAATGCGCGCGCGCCAATGTTAAAGTCATATGGTATAAGGTGTGCGACCAGGGGCTGGGGATAAGCCCCAGCCCGGACCCCCGCGCTAATTATTAAACAAACCAAAGTTAAATATTTTTTAAACCATATGTATTATAAAAAACACCGTGTGGTATGTTGGTCGAGTGACCATTACCAAAGCGCTTGGTCCTTGGTGGAGGTCCGGGGTTTGATCCCCACGGACTCCATAACATTTTGAACTAACAACCAATTACAACGGTGCCACATGGCAGCCCATGACTGGGCCACGTGGCACCACACCATTTGCCCATTAAATGCCACGTGTCACAAATTGATTCGACCACATCTGCCAATGAGTGAATGCCACATCACCAACTGCCATGTCATCGTACGGACACACCATGTCATTGTACGACCTCTGCCACATCAACATCCGTACGGACTGTACAATCAACACATTTTTTTTTACCTGTTTGGTGATTCGAACAGATCGCGATATCTCTCTCATCCGACGTCCATTTGAACCCAAATGAGTTGCGTTGGGTTCATGACGACAAGGGCTACGTACCTGTTCATTTTGAGGAAATTCTGAGAACTTTGATTTTTGAGCTAAATTTTGACCCCTGGTCCAGATTTTGATCACGCCTTCCCACTGAAAGGATTTTGGACCCACAAAAGCTTATGATTATCTGTTTGAGATTCAATACTCCTCTTCTTTCAAGTTCTATTAACTGATTCTACTTGAAAAGTCTTTTTGACAATCACCTGGATACTTTGACATGCCTTGCACTGCAACTGACTATGTCCTTCAACCACTGTTCTCTGGCTGCTGGTGACCAACTGTTCTCTTTGTGCTTGGAAGACTGCCAACCTTCCCACTGAGAATCAAGTCCCTCTTGCAAACTCT
>JASDQU010392419.1:0-10910 GCA_032191745.1 Picea mariana | reverse complement strand
GAAAGGACTTATTAATATTGACCTTTATTACATATGAATATATTGCTCTACCTATGTGCGGCTTAGGACCGTAACATCCTATGAAAAGTCCAATGGAGTAGGTGCAAAAATGAATAATTACAGTGCAGAGTTGCACCAAGTTAAATGTGAACAGAAAAATTATTGGACAATTTTCATATAATCATAACTTTCTTCTCAAGACTCAGAATTGAGGATGGGAGCAGGTGTTGAAAAGGTGTTGGACATTGGAATCTAAATATCCACCTAGAAAATTGATCTAGGCATTCAATTTTCTAGAAAATCAGAAGAAATAATTCTGATATATTATTGAACCAAAATGATTCATATTTTTCATGAAATTGTTGAGTCAGTTAGCTTGACAAAGTTTTGTTGGATGCGCATTTTTCATAGTTAACAAAAAATAGATCAGATCAGGATCAACACAAATTCCAGAGGAATGGAAGAGGCACAAGGGACATACATTCGGGAAGATGATATTAGAGGGATGGATGTTCATTTGGGCATTGAAGGAACAAACTCTAATGGACATGGAGAAGGAAGGGATGAAATGATGAATATGGTAGAGACCATTAAAAATTTACAAAAGGATGTCCAAAGCAATGAAGATGATAATGAAAGGCTTATGAGAGCCAAGGAGTAGCAGGATGACTTCAACATGAAGTTAATGCTGAGCTTGAACATAATAGAAAATAAATTGGATAAGGAGAGTGGCTCAAGAAAATCAGGAAGTCACAGGCCTCTTGATGAGAAAAGAAGAACCATAAGTGTTAGTAGACATCACCATCACTCCCTGAGGCATTCCAATAAAAGAGCACACAAGATCTCAAGTACATACCCTATCAAGAAGAATGAGAGGTACGTGGTGGATGAACTACGAGGAGAAATGAACAAAACCAAACCTCCTACATTTGATGGTGAGCACAAGAAGGATGAAGATGCAGAGACATGGATGCTAGGCATGAGAAAGTATTTTCAATTGCATAACTATTCATCTCATGCATAAGGTAGAATTGCCATCTATCAACTTAAGGGAAAGGCATCCATGTGGTGGGATCAACTTGTGCAGGTGCAACACATTAAAGAGAAAAGTGTTACTTGGAGAGAATTCAAGAAGTATTTTGAGAAGAAATTCTTGACTAAGAGATACTATGACAAGAAAATGAAAGAGTTATTTGAACTCAAGCTTGGGAGTATGACCATATATGAATATGAGAGAAGGTTTTTAGAACTGTTGAGATATGTTTCTTTCATCAAGGATGAGACAGTTAATATTCAAAGGTATTTAAGTGGATTTCCATCATTCATCAGTGTTAAAATATATTATGATGATCCCAAGACATTGGAGGAGACCATAAGGTGAGATAAATGCCTATATGATCAACAAAAAGGAAGGACAACTTTCCAAAAATCTTAGGAAGACAAAAATAATTTCAAGATGGATCACAGGAAGAAGGGAACTAAGCCACCATTCTTCATAAATAACACTTAGGGGCAACCAACTTCTAGAGAACCCAGAACAATTGAGACAGGGGGTCAAAGGCCAAGGCAACCACCTATTAAATGTTGGGGTTGTAAAGGAGATCATATGTTAAGAGATTTTCCTCACAGAGGTGAAAACGTGAGGACTGTTCACAATGTACAACAAGCTAAAACAATGGAGGACATGGGAAGAAATGCACCAAGGATCTATGCATCCCTAGATAACAAGCAAGCATAGTATCAGTCACATATTATTGAAGTGGAAGGTATGATCAACAACCAAACCATTGTTATTTTAATTGATTCGGGAGCTAGTCATAGTTATATAGATCCTAATATGATGGAAAGTTTTCATTTTCCAAGAAGAAAGCATGGAAAATCTTGGTTGGTGCAGCTGGCTACTGGAGCCAAAATAAAAGTTAATGAGATGGTTAAGTCATGTCTTATGGACATGAATGGACTAAACACCGGGGAAGATTTGAACATCTTGCCTTTAGGTTCCTTTGACTGTCTAATTGGGATGGATTTGTTGGACTAGCATCATGCTATCCTCGACTGTCATAAAAATACATTCACTTTCTTGGATGAGGAAGGGAACATAAGGAAAGTGTAGGAAGTTCCCAGGGCAGTAACCATCAGAGAAATTTCAACATTGCATCTAAAGAAATGTTACAGAAAAGGGTGTCAAATATTTATAGCTAATATGGAAGTGACACCTAAAGATAAGGTGCCAAATTTGGAAGATCATGCAGTCCTGAAAGATTTTGAACATTTGTTCAAGGAGGTACGAGGACTACCCCCAAAGAGAGATATTGATTTCTCTATAAATTTAATTCCTGGAGCAGCTCTTGTGTCAAAGACTCCTTATAGAATGAGTACACTAGAGCTAAAGGAGTTGCAAATGCATCTTGAAGAACTTCTGAAGAAGGGGTATATACACCCAAGTGTGTCACCTTAAGGTGACCCAGTCTTGTTAGTGAAGAAGAAAGATGGGACATTAAGATGGTGTATTGATTTAAGACAGTTGAATAAAGTGACTGTAAAGAACAAATATCCTCTCCCTAGGATTGATGATCTCTTTGATCAATTGAAGGATGAAAAGATATTTTCAAAGATAGATCTCAGGTCAGAATACCATCAAGTAAGGATTAAAGAGGAAGATATCAACAAGACCACCTTCAGGACAAGGTATGGTCATTATGAGTTCACAGTGATGCTATTTGGGTTGTCAAATGCACCAGTTGTTTTCATGTGATTAATGAATGGTGTTTTCCGAGAATATTTAGAAAAAATTGTCATTATCTTTATAGTTGACATTCTTATATATTCTAAGTCATAAGAAGAGCATGAGCATCATTTGAGAATGGTGTTGCAATTATTAAGGGAGCATCATTTGTATGCCAAGTTGAGAAAGTGCTCATTTTATCAGAAGCAAATTCATTATTTGGGACATATCATTTCAGAGGATGGGATAGCAGTGGATCCTGAGAAGATAGAATCCATTAGAGAATGGTCAACACCAAAGAATGTGATAGAGGTCAGATCATTCATGGGCCTTGCAGGCTACTATAGGAGATTTATTGAAGGATTCTCAAAGATTGCACACCCAATCACTTCCTTACATAAGAAGGGTGTGAAGTTTCAGTGGACATTGGATTGTGAAAATAGTTTCCAACACTTGAAACAATTTTAACAAGTGCTCCAATACTAAGGATTACAGACCCAAATGAAGACTTTGTTGTATGCACAGATGCATGTAAAGGAGGACTTGGTTGAGTCCTCATTCAAAATGGATTTGTTATATGTTATGAATCAAGGAAGTTGAAGGAGCATGAAAGACACTATGGCACTCATGATTTGAAGTTGGCAGCATAGTGCATGCCTTGAGGAAATGGAGACATTACCTCATGGGAAAAATGTTTGAATTGAGGACAGACCATAATGGTCTGAAATATTTATTTGATCAACCAACTCTAAATGCTAGGCAAAGCAGATGGTTAGAATTTCTAAGTGAATATGACTTTGATATAAAACATATCAAGGGGAAAGAGAACAAAGTGCCTGATGCACTCAACAGAAGAGTGCATGAAATGCATGCTACAACCATTAGCATGTACCAATCAGATTTGAAACACATAATTTTAGAGGCTACAAAATTAGATTTGCAATACAAGAAATTAGTGTCAAAATTATAGCAAGGTAATTTGCAGCAGAAAATTGAAGAATACAAGCTAGATAATGATGAAAGTATGAGGTATAGGGGCATAATTTATGTACCAATTTCTCATGAATTGAAAAATATGATATTGAAAGAAATGCATAATGTACCTTATGTTGGGCACCCAAATTATCAGAAAACTATTGCAGCTGTCAAGAGCCAATATTATTGGCCAGACATGAAGAAAGAGGTTGTCGATTTTATTGCCAAATGTTTGGAATGTTAAAAGGTAAAGGCTGAGCATAGACACCTAGCTGGTTTACTACAACCATTACCCATTCCTGAGTGGAAATGGAAAGTTGTAACAATTGATTTCATCACCAAACTGCCCAGAACAAACAAGCAACATGATTCTATCATGGTAGTGGTGGATAAGCTTACTAACGTTGCCCATTTTATTCCAGTGAAGCTCACTCACAAGGAAACCAACATTGTTGATGTTTATATGAGAGAAATTGCTCGATTACATGGCATACCCAAGACAATTGTGTCTGACAGTGATCCAAAATTTACCTCAAATTTTTGGAATGGATTATTTAATGGTTTTGGAACAAATTTGAATTTTAGTACAACTTATCATCTAGAATTAGATGGAAAAACAGAGAGGGTGAATCAAGTGATTGAAGATATGTTGAGGATGTATGTGATGGATAAACCATCAAATTGGGAAGACTACCTACACTTGGTAGAGTTTGCTTATAACAATGGGTACCAAACATCTCTAAAGATGAGCCCATTTGAGGCACTTTATGGCAGAAAGTGCAACACACTAGTAAGATGGGATAACCCAACAGATAGAGTAGTGGTTGGGCCAGATTTGCTCAGGGAAATGGAGGAGAAAATGTTAAAAGTAAAACAAAATTTAAAGGCTTCCCAAGACAAGAAGAAAAGGTATGCTGATAAGGGCATAAATCATAGGGAATTTAAAGTCAGGGACCATGTATTCCTGAAAGTGAAGGCCAACAGAAGTTCCTTGAAGTTGGAAAATTGTTCAAAGTTGGCAGCTCGTTATTGTGGGCCATTTGAAATCCTAGAGAGGATTGGCCCAATAGCTTATATGATTGCATTGACTGCATATATGTTTGTTCATAATGTATTCCATGTATCATTGCTTAAGAAATATATACATGATGCTAATCATGTTATTGATTGGAATGTGATTCAGGTGGAGAAAGAAGGCGCTTTCCAAGTGCATCTGGTATGCATTATGAACTGAAAAATCCAATAGCTCCATAATCGATCAATAGGGATTGTAAAGGTCCAATGGACCTACTACGGTCTTGAGGACACTACTTGGGAGGATGAGGATGAAATGCGAGTAGAATACCCGCATCTTTTTTAGGATTTTTGAAATTTTGTTGTGTATGAGTACATAATGCACTGAGTACAATGCATAAATAAGGGGAGGGGATTGTAATATCCTTAGGCCGAACCCAATTGTAATGTAAATGAAAATGTACTTAAGCTAGTGAGCTATTTGATATCATTTTTGTATGCACCTTTCATGGCATAGTGCGTGCATGTATTGCATAGTAAAATGAGGAAGTGTGCACATTCCAAGATACCACATGCAACAACTTAAGTGTGCGCGATTTTAAGGCCAGGGAGCCTTTGTGTATATGCTGTGTTTTATAGGCTGGTGAGCCAGTTTTGTCATTATTAGGCCAAAGAGCCTAGATGTTAAAGCCCAGTGCACCTACTTTTGTATATGTCTCATCATTAATATAAAATACATCAATGCGCACAGACTGACCATGATAAAAGAGTATGGGGGACTAAACTCCACTAGTTAGGGAAAGGGTGGGGGCTAAAAGTTAAGGAAAAGGGCTAAGCTAGGGAGATTAAGCCAAAAATGAATATTATATTAATATTTATTAAATCATAAAGTATGGATAATTATTTTATCCTAAGTTCTAAAGTTGGGGACAAGTGGACCAAGTAGCTCCCAACATGACAAGTGTCAAGTTGGGGACATGCATACATATTTTTGGGACTTAGTTCATTTCCCATCATTCTTTCCCTCATTTCTCCCCCCCATAATTTAGTCATCCAGTCAATCATCCATGAGCATTCACACACTCATTGAGCTATCTTCCATACCTTCATGGCATTGTACCTGAACCTGTAGCCATAGCCATACTTGTTTGTGTAGTTGGTTATCTTGGGAGTTGGACTGAAGAAGCGAGCTGTCAGGCCCGTGGGATATTGAAGAGGCGGGTTGTTAGGCACGTGAGAAATTTCTCTCTGGGTGAGAGAATTGCTAGGAATTGATTTCCTAAAGGTGCTAAACTGCAACTACAAGGCTCTAAGAATTCCTATTCGACCTATTGCTGAAGCCCAGAAAGGAAGTGGGGCAGCTAAAGGATTGTTGAGCAGAGAAGGGGAACACTTCCTGGGGTGGGACATGCATGTGGGGAATGAGGGATTGTAGGCTATTAGTTTTAGTGGGCACCTGTGACAGAGTCTTTCCTGTTGTCTATGAGCTGTTAGCCTAGTTAGGAATCCCTTTACCTGGGTGGAGTTTATTCCTAGCTTGGGGGTGACCCACTGTTAAGAGTGATGAGCAGTGTGGTCTAAGGCTAGGAGGTTCATGGAAGGTCTGCATGCAGTTGGTGATATTCTTACCAAGATAAGTGTCAACTGTGTGATAAATTTACATGTTGCATTATTATTTATGTGTTTATTTTTATGGTTTTATCCTATGTGTGGTTATAACTGTATTTATAGTTATGGTTATTGCCTGTATATGTTGCATGCATGCGTTTACTGTTATTTCAGTATGAATCTATGCAATTACAGAATGAATTTGTCTATTTTCATTTTATATATAAAGTTCTGCAATAGTTCTATGTGTATATGTTTTAATTGCATGCAGTTTGAAACATTTATGTGGCATAGCTCAGTTGGATGTTGGGTATGTTACAGTATGTTCCATAGAGAGACTAAAATAATTCTTTGGAGTAGCATGACCCGACATGGGTGGTTGAGGATGTTATATAGACAGCAGGAGAAACATCAGGAAGAAAATGTCGTAGGTGATGTGTTACAATATTCTTTGAATATTTCTTTAGATAATATTACTGAGTCTTTGGTAGAATATTCAGGGGATACATTTCATGCCACAACTCATAAAAAATATTTTGAAAATTATGTTTAAGGTGATTTTGGACAGGCTTATTTGGGTAATTATGAACCATGTCAAATTGTTGGAATGGGTAAGGTACAAATAAAACAAAATAGTGGAAACCAATGATTAATGAAAGAGCTGAGACATATACCAGACTTGAGAAGAAATCTAATTTCAACAGGACAATTGGAAAGTGAAGGATGTATATTTACATTTACAGATAAGGTGTGGAAGGTCACTAAAGGATTACTGGTAATACAAAAATGAGTGAAGGTAGGTACATTGTATTTATGTACTGGTAATGTTGGCTCTTCAATATGTTTAGATTCTACAAGTGTGGATAAAACATTGTGGCATCATATGCTAGGACACATGAGTGAGAAGGGGATGCAGATATTTCACAAAAGGATTTTTTTTCCATATCTTAAACAAGTTGATTTGGATTTCTGTGAGCACTGTATTTCTGGAAAACATAAGAGAGTTACATTTCTTAGAGTCGGGAAGGAAAAGAAGAGCGAAAAGTTATATCTTGTGCATACATATGTATGGGGGCCATCTCAGGTATCATCTCTTGGTGGCTTTCGTTATTATGTTACATTTATTGATGATGTAACTAGAAAAACTTGGGTTTATTGCATTCGACAAAAAATTGATGTTTTTGACACTTTTAAGAAATGGAAATCTTTGGTTGAGAATGAGACAGGAAAAAGGTTGAAGTGTCTTAGATAAGACAATGGAGGTGAATATTGCAACAAGGAGTTTTATAATTATTGTTCATACCATGGGATTTGTAGAGAGAAGACGGTTCTAGGAATACAAAAATAAAATGGTGTGTCAGAAAGGAAGGATGAACATGACAATCATGGAACATGCAAGGAGTATGTGATTGCATGCTAGGTTTACCTTACAGTTTTGGGAAGATGTTGTAGATATTATTGTTTACTTAATAAAAATAGGGCCTTCAATCTCCTTGGATGGTGGTATTCCATAGGAGGCATGGACATGTAAAAAGGTAAACTACTCAATACTGAAGAATTTTGGTTGTGAAGCATTTATCCATATTGATAAAGAAAATAGAACAAAGCTTGAGGAAAAATCCAAGAATTATACCTTTATTGGATACGATGATAATGATTTTGGTTATCACTTATGGGATTATGAAATCATAAAATCATTAGGAGTAGAGATGTGGTATTCAATAAAAGGGTCATGTACAGAGATCAGTTGTAGGGAAAGAAACATGAAAAGGAAAACACAAAATACACAATGCTTGATGAAATCAAAGAAAACAAAATTCCAAAGGTACGAGAAAATCAAAATGTACTATAACAGGAGCAACATGTACCTCAAACTCTTGCAAGTGTTGTTAGAATATCTACCAGGTTAAGTAAACCCCTTGAACGATATTCTCCTTCATTGTATTATTTTTTGTTGACCGATTCTGGTGAACCAGAAAGTTACGAAGAGGAAAAGAAGGTAGGCACTAAAAACAAGTGGGAGCAAGGCATGAAAGAGGAAATGGATTCCTTGTTAAATAACAAGACTTGGGACATGGTTCAGTTTTCTGCAGGAAAAAGAGAATTATAGAATAAATGGATTTACATGTATAAGGAAGAAGATGGAGGCAAAAAGAGATACAAGGCTAGACTTGTTGTAAAGGGGTTTGCACAAAAGAAATGTATATATTTCGATGAAATATTTTCTCATGTTGTTAAAATGACTTCAATTAGGAGTATTTTAAGTCTTGTGACAATAGACAATTTACCTCTTAAATAGTTAGATGTAAAAACAAATTTTCTCCATGGGGATTTGGAGGAAGAGATTTATATGCAGTAGCCACAGGGGTATGATGTTAGAGGAAACAAAAATTTGGTATGTAGGTTGAAGAAGAGCTTGTATGGCCTAAATCAAGCTCCAAGGTAGTAGTATTTGAAGTTTGACAGGTTTATGATATAACAAGGTTATAGTAGATGTCATTATGATCACTATGTTTATTTTAAGAGGCTACAAGATGGAAGCTATATTACTTGATATTGTATGTAGATGACATGCTTCTTGCATGGTCTAACATGCAAGATATAAATTTTCTAAAAAATAAATTATCTATGAGAATAACAAGAGACAGGAAAAATCGCAAATTGACATTGTCTCAGGGTGAATACATAGAGAAGGTGTTGGAGAGGTTTAAAATGCAGAATGGAAAACCAATTAGTACACCTTTGGACAACGATTTAAAATTAACCAATGAAATCTGTCCCAAGACACACGAGAAGATACAATATATGTCTAGGGTCCCTTATTCATCAACAATTAGTAGCTTGATGTATATTATGGTGTGCACAAGACTTGATATTGGACATGTAGTGGAATTTGTCAGAATGTATATGAACAATCCAGTTAAGAACATTCAAAGGCAGTAAAGTGGATTCTCAGCTATTTGAGAGGCACTACTACTCATGCATTATGTTTTGGAGGTTCAAACACTGCTCTACAGGGATATGTTGATTGATATATGGTAGGTGATAAATATAACATGAGAAGCACCACATGGTTTGTTTTTACTATAAGTGGAATTGTATTAAGTTGGATTTCGAAACTGCAAAAGGTTGTTGCACTTTGAACAATGAAAGTAGAGTACATTGTTGCTACAAAGGATAGTAAAGACATGATTTGGTTACATAGGTTTATGAAGGAATTGGTAAATAAGAAGGAGAATAGCGGGTTGTACTGTGAAAGCCAGAGTGCCATTCATTTTGCAAAGAAATCATCCTTCCATTCCAATACTAAGAATATACAAATCATGTACCATTTCATATGATCCATTTTGGAAGATGGACAATTGAAGTTGGAAATGATACATACTAGCTAGAATCCTGCAAACATGTTAACAAAGGTAGTAATAAGGGAGAAACTGAGTTCCTTCTCAGTTTTAATTGGTCTTCAAGCATGAAGGTGAAGATGAGAATTTTTCCAAGTCCAAGGTGCATCATAGTCCAACAGGTACAAAAACAGTGAAGTTGTTGTGATCAGTGTCCAAGTGGGAGAATGTTGGTTTTTGAGCCTGATTATCTTCCTGATTCAGAGGTCTTGTTTCAGCCACATTTTGACCCCATTACCTGATGGGAGGGTGGGGGGGGAATTCCCCCCCCACACTTATCTTGTGAAGGGGGTCCAAGGGGGGCAATGAGAAATTTTGGAGCCCCTCCCTAGCAGGGGATTCGGGGACAGCGCACCCGAAGAGAAAATTTGGGAAAAATTGCCTTGTAAATTATTGTAATTTCGTAGTCAATCTGGATCGTTCAATCTAGATTGTTCATAATGTGATCTGACGGTAGATGTTATGTTATGGATTTTTTCCCTAGAATGAAACCCTCTTTTATGTATGAGAGAATTTTATTGTTGTTGTGTTAGTGAGTGAATATTCTATTCTGAGAGAGGAGACTATGAGAGAAAGAAGATGAAGTTACAATGGGTATGTTCTAGGTTGTATCACTTCATTTGCTGGATAATAATAAAGGAAGGACTTGGAAATTTTTCTAGTGGACCTAACCCACACTGGGTGAACCATGTATATCTGTGTCTCTATTGTATTGTGTATCTTATGTGTTTTATTTCCGCATTTGTTTTATTTATTGCTCTGCGATCCTATTTTTCTAACATGAAACATCTCATCCCACCCTTAAGGACTTAAGTGAGAATTAGAATGTTGGTATCTTGAAATCACCAATGGTACCATGAGGGGAAAACATGTCACAAGTAGGATTTGAACATAGGTGGGAAGGATAGCAACTTGTGTTAACCACCCAAGCTAGACTTAATTGAAAACAAATTGGAAACATCTTGTCCATTGTCAAGAAATAAAATAAGGGTGAGATAATTGATACCTTGTCAACCTCAATCGAGCTACCAAAAAAAACATGTCACAAGTGAGGTGGATAAAAATTTCTCATCTTAACCACTTAAACTAAAACCAATTAACAAATTCACCTTCTGTAACATCCCTCTCTGGCGCACTGAGACCACTTATTCTTTGAGGACACTTGCTCGCAAGTGATCTGGACCATT